>BQNB010007026.1:0-95112 GCA_026074375.1 Tanacetum coccineum
TAGCTTATTATGTGTGGTGATATGAGCTGGTTACAAAGGATATCTAATTAAGGGGAAGCTTTTGTTTCACTCAGGGAGATGATTACATCTCAACTTCAGGGGAAGCTTTGGCTTTATGATGAAGTTCGTACACGACTTTGTTTGTTTTGTCATCATCAAATATGGGAATATTGTTGGGAATTATAGATTTAATGAGACAAAATAAATAAAAGAATGAAACATAAGGACTAAATCATCAAGATTGGAATTCTACAAGCTCGTGGAGAATTATTGAAGATTTGGTCAAAGATATCAAAAGATAATGATTCTGGAAGATCTCCTTATGAAGATAAAGATAACAGAAGATATTTCTTAAATGTTTAAAAGATTTACTTGTTTATATCTTTATGTTAACTTCCTTTGTAAGTCATGATCTCTCTATATAAAGAGATCATAGACACATAGTTTTAGTATCCAGAAAAGTATGTGTACACAAGATACAATGTAGACGTCTAGTTAGTTGGTGTAGCCTCAAGGTAATCAAGGTTTTCCTTGATCCATGTTACTGTTAGAGATAGGTAACTGTATTATTCTGATCAAATATATTGAGGCTTGATGGAAACGTTTGGTAATAAAACCATATTTAATAACGATGTTCTTTATTTAATTCCGCTATGCATATTGTCATCATTGTTATTGTATATCCTAGATATAAGGTCTAAACAACCTGAGCTTACAACAATCTAAGGAGTTATTTCAGACTCCGCAATTGGTATCAGAGCCTCGTAGCTCTCGATCTAGAATGATTACAAGGTTGTTTTAAAGTCGTGTTCTTGATGTAAAAGAAGTAACCAATCTCTGTTTGGTGTATTGGTGATTTTGGTGAAGTTAGGGTTTTTGCGACACTTTAAAGCGTCGTCTTTATACTTAAAAAAAAGGACTATGATTATTTTTGTTTGAAGTCGAGTTTGGTGAATATTAGGGTTTATTCACAAAACCCTAAATCTTGTTACGAATATGTCTACTAGAGAAGTATTAGCTGACATCAACATGTTTGAAGGTTAGTATATTGCACAGATTGGGAATTAGATCTATTATGGAGAAAAAGCAGCTGATATTGATGGGATTATTCATGGATTAGGGAATGGGATATCTTATGGTTTGAAAGCTCTAATCTTCAGGGATTGTATTTTGTTCCCTTAATAAACTTGCTGCTTGTTGATCGTGGACAAGTTAATACTGCCAACAGGTTTGGATTCGTTAGTACTGTTCATCATTCTTTAATACTGTCAGTTTACGATTAATACTGCTATAAGAAATTTTTATACTGCTCCATATATTGTTAGTACTGCTAGCCTCATGGTGTTTGTACTGTTAGAGTTGGAGACGCACAAAGTTTATACTATTCGTTCTTAGTACTGCTCGACATGTGTTTATATTGCTGACAATATAGTTTATACTATCAACATCTTTTTAGTACTGCCAGCTATGAGATTTAATATTGTTGGATTCAAATAGAAGCTGATTATTAATACTGCTTGCTGCCAAAAGAATGATTTAATGCTGCTAATGGGGCTTTCGTGGATTAGAAGTCCATTAGAAACTGGTATTAATGTTGCTGATTGGTAAGAATTGTAGCACTGGTTGTTGTAAAAGAATGAAATGTTAGTACTGCTCTTATATGATTAATGCTGCCAGTAGTAGGAAATATTTTGGTTAGTACTATTCGTGGGTCATTAGTGCTGCCAGGGTAAAGTCGTTGGTTACTACTGCTTAGGATACAACAGAGATTTAAAAGGCTCGTTTTTGGGATTGTTTAAATTAATTGATTACGAAGATTATTGTTTATCACTTATTTGACGTTGAAGTGGAGTTTCACGGATGTGTGTTCTTATCATATCTTAAAGTGGGTGTTACACTTTGAAGATAACTTGTTCGTGCTTAGAAACGATGTGACGAAGACTTGACAAATCTAACAAAGGTGTGTGATCTAACTTATGGTGCTCAATGCTCACATTTGCTATCACTTTAAGGAGTTACGTTGTAGTACTCAATGTCTCAGAGAAAATGAGGATGTTGAGGTTGCGATCTACTTATATTTTGGTCTTGGTATGAGTTCGGAGTCACATGGATAGTACAAGATATAAGACACAAGTTTGGGTTGTTTTATTTCTACATCAAGTTTGTTATACTTAGTTTTCTTTATCAGTAATCATTACATAGTGCCTACAAAATTTGAAGATTCAAGAGATGGTTAATATATGGGTTTCAGGGGAAGCTTAGTGTCAAAAATGTTTAACCATTAGGATTTGTTCATGCACCACTTGAAGTGAAAGGTTTCATTACTACTGCTAGTTGTTTATTACTACTGCTTGAATTCATTTTTCTTATTGTGCGTAATGGTGGGTAATTTAAGTCATTAGAAGGCTGGATTGGTAGTGTGATATATGGTTTACAGTTGTAAAGATTCAAGTTGCTTATCTTCACAAGATCCTTATTGGATTATGACAAAAAGGGGAAGAAGATTACAGAGATATGATTTGCAGCTTATTATGTGTGGTGATATGAGCAGGTTACACAAGATATCTAATTAAGGGGAAGTTTTTGTATCATTCAGGGAGATGATTACATCTCAACTTCAGGGGAAGCTTTGGCTTTATAATGAAGTTCATACAAGAACATGTTTGTTGGGATTAAAAGGCTTCATGAAGTTACTACTGCTCAGGTATACATTAGTGCTGTCAATTTAACTTAATACTGTTCAGTATTTCTAATGAAAATTATACTAAGTAGTTAGTACTGGTAGTATAATGTTACTACTGCTAGTTACTACTGTTAGTGTAAAGTTACTACTGTTAGTAAAAGTTAAGACTGTTCAGAGTTGAAGACAAACCATTACTACTGCTAGTGTATAAGTTACAACTGTTAGTGTAACTTAGTACTGCTAGAGTAAACATAGTACTGCCGATGGAGTATGAAGAAATATTCTAAGTAGTTAATACTATTTGTGTTCAGTTAGTACTGCTGAGTTACTACTGTCTTCAACAAAGTTAATACTGCTAGTTCATGAGTTACAACTGTTGATAAAGTTACAACTGCTGGATGGATAAAGACAAAGATTGCTTGAAGATCAAGATTGCTTACGGGATAAGGATTAATATTTATAAAAAAGATCTTTAAGGATAATTTATGTTTATAGAATATATTGTAAATCATCTAGGACTTCATGGTGTATAAAAGGAGGTCCTAGGGTATAGAATTTATTGTATCAGTCCTTTATAGTATTCGTAGCTTCAAGGTTGTAAACCCTATCACTATACCAGAGTGATCGTATTGATATATTAAAGCATATTGTTTTGGTTGTATTACTCTTTGTTAAACATACTTCATTGTTACACTTCTTAGTGGTATAAACTAGATTCCGCATAGTTGATATCATTCACATCAAAGTATCTTCTAGTACCTTTGAGATTTACCAAGGATACAAACTCCTTACATCAAGCTAAGGATAAAGATCTATTCAATGGGAATCACAAGTGGTATCAGAGCTTGTTGTGAAGCTTTAGAATAGAAGAAACAAAAGAATTTATACTAGTTCCAAATCTTACAGCGCTAGAGTGGAGGCAGGAACCACTACCACCAACCTGACTGTAAGACTCCCTATCCTCAACCCAGAGGACTAATACACTGTTCATGAGGATAGAACAATACTTTCTCATGTAACTGCCTACTCCCTTAAGGAAGTAGTTAAGAATGGGAACAAAATGTTAAAGAAAACAGTAGAAAATGTTGAGCAGGTTTATGAACCTACATCTGCAGAAGAGAAGTTAGAAAGAAAGAATGAGATGAAAGCCAAAGCAACACTGTTAATGGCACTCCCCAATAAAGATCAGATGAAGTTTCACTCATATCAAGATGAAAAATTGCTCATGGCAGCAATAGAAAAGATGTATGGAGGAAACAAGGAATTAAAGAAGGTTTAAAAGATACTTCTCAAGCAACAATATGAGAACTTTGCTGCATTAAGTTTAGAAAAATTAGATCAAACTTTTGATAGGTTACCAAAATTTATCAGTCAGTTAGAGATTCAAGGAGAAGTGATTGAGCAAGAAGACAAGAACTTGAAGCTGTTGAGAAGTCTTCCATCTGAATGGAAGACTCATGCTTTAATCTGGAGAAACAAGGTGGAAATTAAAACCATCAGTTTGGATGATTTATACAATAACTTAAAGATATATGAACCTGAAATTACAGGCTCATCTAGCACAAGTCAAAATCCACAAAATGTGGCTTTTGTATCATCCAATAGCACCAACAACACCAACAGTACTAACAAAGCAGATAACACTGTTTATGGAGTTAGTACTGTTCATTCTCAAGGCAATACTATTAACTCTACATCTGGAGATAACCTTTGTGATGCTTTGATATGTGATTTCCTTTCAAGTCAACCCAACTCTCATCAACTTGCTCAAGAGGCCCTAGAACAACTTCATCCTAATGACTTGAAGGAAATGGATCTACAATAGGAGATGGCCATGCTGACAATAAGAGCTAGGAGGTTCATCAAAAGAACATGAAGGAAGTTAGACATAAATGGTCAAAGAGTTGGATTTGATAGGTCTAAAGTGGAATGTTACAACTGTCATAAGAATGGACATTTTGCAAGAGAATGTAGGTTTCCAAAGAATCTGGAAAACAAAGGAAGAGAGAATGATAAAAGAACTGTCATAGTGGAACCTTCTACTCAGAATGCCTTAATTGCTCAAGATGGAATTGGAGGGTATGATTGGAGCTACCAAGCAGAAGAAGAGCAACCTATAAATTATGCATTGATGGCATATACATCTTTAGGAAGTTCTTCCAGTTCAGATTCTGAGGTAGATTCTTGTTCCAAAACATGTGTAAAAGCTTATGATACTCTTAAAGAACAATATGATAATTTGAATTCTGATTACAACAAGTCTCAATTTAATTTAGTATCTTATAAAGCGGGTTTAGAGTCTGTAGAAGCTAGACTAGCTCACTATAAGAAAAATGAGGCTGTGTTTGAAGAGAGCATTAATGTTTTAAAACTTGAAGTTAGACTGAGAGATAATGCCTTAATTGAAAACAAAAGGAAATTAGAAACAACAGAAAAAGAAAGAGACCAGTTAAAACTAACATTAGAGAAGTTTCAAACTTCATCCAAGTCTTTAAATGATTTGCTGGAAAGTCAAGTAATTGACAAATTTAAAACAGGACTAGGATATAATGCATTCTCTCTAGCAGTAGAAAGTTTTGTGACTTCATCTGAGGTATTAGAGAATGATAAGTCTAGAACCGATAAGGGATATCATGCAGTTCCCCCACCCTTGATAAGGACTTTCACAACAGCCAAACCTGATCTAATGTTTATTGATGAACATGTTTAAAGTGAGTTTTTAGATGTTACATCTAGTAATGTTAATACTGTTGAGTCAAACCATGAGTCTGCTAAGTATGTGTGCAACATAGTAGAATCAAATGCTGTTAGGTTGAACAGTGCTAGTGCTCCAATCATTGAGGATAAGAATTCTGATAATGAAAGTGAGGTAGAATCTAATAATAGGGTTAAAACTGTTAGACCTAACACTAATAAGACAAAATTTGTTAAGGCTGGTAGGGAAACAGTAGAGAAGGTAGAAACACCTAAACAAAACAAACACTATCCTAAAGGGAACCAAAGAAACTAGAATAATCTAATGTCTAAAAGGCTAGGAAGTGATTTTAAAATGATAAATAAAGCTTGCTTTGTTTGTGGTACTTTTGAGCATCTTCATTACGTGTGGAACAACTCAAGAAGGGTGAATCACAAAAACTTTTCAAATAAAATAACTCACCCTCACCCCAAAAGAAGTTTTGTTCCACAAGCAGTATTAACCAGGTCTGGCAAAATTAATACTGCTAGCACAAGTGTTAATACTTCTAGGGCAAGTGTTAATACTGCGGGTGCAAATGTTGATACTGTTATCAAACCAGTTAATACTGTTGCATCAACACCAACTGTGAATCATCCTAGACCAAAGTCAAATACCTATAATAGAGGATATTTACAAATTTCAAGGCCTTTTAACAGATACTTTGAAAACAAGAACAATATTAATAATAAAAATGTTAATACTGCCAGGGTAAAAGACACTACTGCTAGGGAAAGAGCAGTAGTAAGTGGAAATAAGGGAATAAGGGATAATGATGTTAAGGCCTCAGCATGCTGGATTTATAAAGCCAAAAATAGTAGTGCATCACCCCCATTTTTACATATAGCAGCGTAAGCTAATATGGGGTATTACTTCATGGATACAACAATCATAATCATAGAAAACGACTCAAAAGAGATGTTTGTTCAAAAGATACGTTATCATTCATTTAAAATCATAGTTTTACAAAGGCAGGTCCCAAAATCTAGTTACATACAATGTGAATGATAACAAGTTTTAGCCATCTTAAAGTCCATGCCACTTCGTGCCATAAGTTGCTCAATTACCTGAGATAAACATGCTAAAAAGTTAACACAATGGTTGAGTGAAATTCATAGGTTTGAAATGTAATAGTTGAATACAAGTCATCATAAGTAATTGTTATAAAAGCAGTGTCATAGTAATGCGTTATAGTGTGGTATTGGGTTACGTTGTTATACACCCGTTATTTGTAATAATTGTAACGAATACAATTATCATGGGAAAATGGTATTGCATGTATAATGTTATGGTATAATTGCGTTATTGTCTCGTCTAAGCTCATGGCACACAAACTGACTGGTGTA
The DNA here is from genome assembly GCA_026074375.1 of Tanacetum coccineum. Taxonomy (NCBI): domain Eukaryota; kingdom Viridiplantae; phylum Streptophyta; class Magnoliopsida; order Asterales; family Asteraceae; genus Tanacetum; species Tanacetum coccineum. The sequence goes on from BQNB010007026.1 coordinate 6,764, forward strand.
TATATATACCCAAATACCCAAATTGATGTGAGACTAATATAGAGATAAAAGCCCTCGAGATAGGAAATTGCCCATATACCTATGAAATGTCTAATTATAATGTGTTTTGGTTACCTATCCGGCAATACAAACAAGATTCCGTCAAATCCTTATAATCAATCTACAATATTCGCGTTCCACCCATTAAGTGATTAATGGTCCATGATAATGAGGGACTTTTGGCATATAGTAACTTAGACATTAATTATAATGGTATATCAGGATAGCATATAGTCTGGAAAACACTTGTATTCATAATTTATAGCATGTATCCCCCTCACGGGTTTATGAAACATTAAAGAGATTAAAAAGTGAGGCTATGAACTCACTAAGTCTTTGAAAAGTAAATCACAATTGTTATAAGAAACACGGTATGTAAAAGATTTAAAAGAGTTTGTAACAAGCATGTATCCCCCTCGCGGGTTTATAAAACATGTAAATAAGTAAAGGCGAGGTTATGAACTTCACCTGATAGGTAGTTGTAATAAATATTCCAAAATGAAAGCTGACGACCTTATCACAATCTTAACAGGGAAGGTTGATATAGCAAAATGATAGTAAACAGCCACGTCACGCAACCTGAGTAAATATGTCAAGTCTTAGGTAGATTGTACTCTAGAACTTTGGTTCAGAGAGTCTAATATTGTTATGAGTTTGATTGGAAAGTTTGGAATTATTGTATCACCGTTCGGGCCATCATAATTCAGAAGTCATTCAGTAAACGTTTGAGGAGCTAGGGCACTTTAAATCGTAAACCCAACAACTCAGTCAGAACGTAATACCAAGATGAAACCCCTTAATATGAAGCTCCCTAGTATTGTGATACGATATAATCGGTTTTAAGCATTTTGATCAATATCTGGAAATGATAAGCACGACAAGCGTTAATTAAAGTTATGTCTTGTAATGTTTTAAACATGTTTTTAAACTTTTTCAAAATGTTACATTTTAGACCCTTGAGAATGAAAAATGGCAAAATATACCCTTGGAGTTTGCACTTTTACAAGTTTGGTCCTTCTAGTTTAAAAGATGTACAAAGTAAACCTTGCACTTTGAAAATTGACATAATAGAGCTTTATAGTTATAACTTTGATAAAATGACATTTTCAGTCCTTTTAGTTATAAGTTTTAGAAAGTTACAATATATACCCCTTGCATGGATAATATTTACAAAACAAGTCCGAATTGCCATGCAAGCTTATTTTAACATTCCAAAAGACATTTGCAGGTTATAGCTTATATTAATATAAGCTAAAATATGAAGGTTTAACTTAACGAAAGTTCAAATTAACGATTCGTTAAGCTAGAAATCAAAACGGGTCGAATTAGGGTTTTTAGGGTTCGGTTTGGATTAAAATGGCAAAACGCCTAGATACTAGCTTAGATTCTTTTAGCAAGTGTTCATTCATGATCATAGAGATATAATATGAGTATAGGAGAAGAAATGATAAGCGTGAACCTGGGTTTGACCTTCAAGGATCAAAAATGGAGGATATGGGTCAATTCGGGTAGTTTTCCACTGTACGCATTTGTCTTTGATCTTGGGGCTTCAAATCTTCAAATCTTTACTTGATTATTGTTCTTAGATGTTCTTAGGATCATATGGAGCAGAGAGTTACTGCCATTGAAGGGTTATAGAGGAGGAAGTGGGGGATGATTTGAAATGAAGGCATGGAACCCCTATTTATAGTTATTTCAAAACTTAGAGGCCAAGGTGAGGAGGTGAGGTATCTTATTTCTATAATAGCTGAGTTAGGGAGTCTAAAAGGGTGATATGGAGGATCTAGGGTGGTAGAGAGGTGATGTGGAGGTGGTTTTATGGCCATTCTTAGCCGCGGCTGACTTAGGGCCAAAGGGTGATCATGTGGCTTCATTAGAGACCAAGAAATGGTCATAGCAACTGGGTAAACTGCTTAGGAATGTAGTGGTGCTTGTCATTAAGGTGCTAACTTGCAAAAGGAAGTTAAAAATAGGTTATTTTGCAAAGGTATGGGTCGCGGGTTCGTTTAGGCGTATTAGGGCTCGAATTGGATTTCTATGCTTGAATTTTAGGTACATTTGGCTAAAAATGATAGATATGTGTTCTCAAGGCTTGTATCAAGTGTTATTAGCAAGGATTGATAGATAGTTTGGGTTAAAAATGGGCGAAAAAGAGTAAAACATGTTGTGGGTCAAATTAGGGCACAAAATGTGTTTATTGGATTTAATTTCGTGTACATTTGATAAACGGTGATATATTATGAATTGGAAACTTATATCATGAGTTTAAAACAATATTTGATTGATGGTTCGTGATTAGAATGGATAAAATGAATAAACGAGTCAAATTTGCAATTAGGGTTCATTTAGGGTTTTCATAATTCAATTCTCATACATTATTGTTAAAATGATGATATAATGAGTGAATATGATTGATAATGTTGTAAAATAAGTTATTACAACTTATTTGAGTGTTGGTTGAGGTTTAAAATGGATAAAAATTAATAAACGGATCACGGGTTACTATTTAGCTCGGGTTAGGGTTTCTGACTTTGGTTGCTTGTAATTTCATGAAATGAGGATGGATATGGATTGTAAATGAAGTGTATGACTTGCTTGAAACTTGTACTTGATAGATTTTACAGGATTCCTTAGGAAAACAAGGTAAAACGGCTATTTTAAAGATCATGCTTTATGATTTATACATTGTGCTTTATAAGACTTGTACTTAACTTGGAGGGAGTTTATATTTCAAATGAGATATTATTGTACATATGCTTTAGTAGCTTATGCATTTAATTTAGATGCTAATTCTTCATGGAATTAGGGTTTAGAGGCATACCATAACGGTTTAAAGCCTGTCTTGATATAACGTTGCGAATGGTATATTATATGAGTAATGTACTTTGTAATAATGATATTAAGATATCGACTTGATATGTTATGATGTTTGCTTGACATATAAATAGATATAGATGGCATAGGTGGGTTGCATGAGCTCGTCTACTTTAGTTATGCAAGTTACATTGCATATTGAGATATTGGCAATGCAAGTAATGTAATAAAGCGAAAAATTTCCCCGTACAAGTAAAATAGATTGATTTTGCATTTGATGAAAATTATGGGTTGTTATAGTCTCCACCCCTTAAAGAAATCTCGTCCCGAGATTTAGTCAAATGCCGGAGAGATGTCAAGGAATTATTTTGAATTGTAAGAGAGTTGTTAATCACGTGGAACACAGATGAACAAATGATAAAGGAAATAATAATGATTAAGTGAAGAAAAGGAATTATTTGGATTGAAAGAAACGTGTTTGTACGTATGCTATATACTTAAGCCTACTTATTTATAATTTGTCACTTACAAAGAGAAGCGTCCAAATCCTTGTAACTGAGAATTTATAAATTCATAGTTCAGAGATTTATAATTTCTTATTCAAATGAAGAAGCGTCCTAATTCATTTCAATAAGATGATCATAAATCGTCTTACCTAAGCATAAAAACATGATATCAAAACGGTAATGTGTAGAAAATGATATGATCATGAAAGGTAAGAAAAATATCAAGGTATTAATTGTACTGACGCCCGTATAGTCGAGGATAATAATTTATGTTTCAAAGGTATGAGGAGGGTATTCAGAGTTAAACATAATAGAATCGATGGAATTTGACAAACAATGTCGAGTTTTGATATCATCAGATAACAAGATGTAACGGAATCATCACTTTATTGGATAACTTTACATATGAAATTCTAAAAGAGTTGATACTTATGCTACGTATCTCGTAGTAGGATTCTAGAATAAAGCAACAAACGACAAGGATTGTAGCTTGATGATTGGGGTTTTCAGATTGATGAAGACTTTAATATCTTTGAGAGTTGTTTCTAGGGTAGAAATTCTAAAGTGTACAAAAAGCAAGCTCATCTATAAGTATGCTTTCCTATGGCCTGATTATTTGCTTTTGAGCACTGATTCGCATAATGTCCTTTCTTTTCACAAGCATTACAAGTTACGGATACTATTTGTAGATTGTTTCTAGTGGTTGGTCTTTTGTTTCTGCAGTTCTTGGTCAGATGACTATCTTGTTGCAAGTCCAACACTTGATAGTGCAAGGACCTATGTGATGTAGGGTGCATCTTTCACACAAGGGACGATTCCAGTATACCCATTGGTGGCAGTATTAGTCCTGAAGGTTTCTTGCTTCTTGTTCTGCTGGTGGTGGTAATCATTGTTACGGTTGTTGTTATAGTTATTCTGATAGTTGTTGTTGTTGATGATGTTTCCCTTATCCTCAAGCTTTCGTTTGAGATCATTGGTTTCTTGCACAGAATCATGCCTTATTATCTGATCCATTAACCTCTGGGCTATGTTGGTGGCTTCCTCCAAAGTTTGAGGCTTCGAGGCAGTAACATTTCCTTCAATACTTCTGGGTAATCCACTAATGAAGACTTCCATAAGTTTCTCGGTGTTTGGTACCATGTTTGGGCATAAGACGGCTAATTCCTGGAATCTCCTAATGTAAGTCTTAAGATCATTTCCTTTCACGGCCAAGTTGTAAAATTCGTCTTCCATTTTCTTGACTTCAGTTCGAGGGCAATACTTATTGGTTAAGAGTCTTTTCAATGTCCAGGATTGATTGGCTTGAGAGCTATTCCAATAGGTTGAGCTTATGATTCCCCTAGGGACAGGCTATCATCAGTTAAAGTACCCTAGGTAGGCAAATGGTTCTTTGTTTTCCTCGGAACAGTTGCTACGAGAAAATACCAATTCAGTCCGCTCAAACCAGGAAATGAGGCCAACTGCTCCTTCCGTACCATTGAAGTAGAAGGTTAATCAGATAACGAACTCTTTAAAGTTTCTCGTTTTTGCTACAGGAGTTCCAGTAGGCCCGGTGTTCCTGTTGGGATTACTAGCACTTGCCATTGTTGCAGCTTGTGCTTTAAGAGCTGAGAAAATGCCATCACTAATCAGTTGCTGGATGGCAGCTAAAGTTATGGCTGGTGTTTCAGATGTTGACGTCCTTTTGGGAGGCATTCTATCAACATAAGACAACACATAGTAAGAATGATATCACAAGTTTTGAAAGGTAATACTTAAAAGAAAATGTGATGCTTAAAATGCTTAAAGAGTAATGCTTATTTTTGAATTTTAAGCACTTATAAGCATCTAGATGTAAGGGTATGAATTTCATAATGATGGGGAGACGGGATAATGTTTGCATTTGATGATGACTGGATGATGATGAAAGTGTTATACGTTGGTATTTGATATCAAACAAGGTTACTTGTTTTCCTTTGTATTTAAGAACAACTTGTCTTAGTACTGTACATAGTCAGGATTTGACAAGTGTTTTTATTTATACCACACATCATGTGGCTAGGATAAAGCTATAACTAGTTTGATAGTTTACTGATTTTGAGCTTGTAGATGGCATTCTAAAGATCTTCCTGATTTGTTTGGTGATGAGCTTAGATCTCCTCAATGATTTGTTCAAGATTGGAAATTATGTAGTGAGCAAAGGCAATCTCATCCTTGGTGCCCTAAGTGATCTTGTGAAGTTTGATAATCTGAGTACGGATTCTCTTAAGTTCGGTCTTTAGTTCGTTACCATTTCTTCGTATGATCATTCTATTATTAATACGTCCTTCTTCCATTTTCTTAATCCGGTGAAAAGAGAGTCCATCTAAGTAATTCAAAATATCTTCGATTTGTTCCTCATGATGTTTCAGATGCATCTTAACTGAACTTTTTTCCTATTTCAAATATTTGAGGTGGGGTAGGAGTATAAACTGAGAAAGTTGGTAATACGAAATATAGGTTTGTTTTCGAGATGGAATTAGAGAACGTAGTTGAGGGAAGAATGAATTTGTTTCTTAGGTGTATTAATTCTTCAGAACAAAGATATATCGTGGTCAAATAGTAGTGATGTGGTAATACCAGAGATGGAGTTAAAAATAGCTAGTGGTAGTAATAGGATCTGGTGATGATATAGTGTTTCCCTTAGTATAATATGCTTGTACGTCCTTTAAACAAAGGATTATTATAGAAAGGTGGTTCAATGTGGGGATTATATTAGAGTGTTATAAAGAGTTAAAAAGAATGCTTCTGATGAAGCTGGGAAATAATTGATGAGACCGAAAGTATAGTTAAGAATATTCATAGGGAAAAAGTTCCTTCCAAAATTTTGTTTAAAATTTGGATGTAGGAGTGGTTGGAGAGACAAAGAAAAAAAAAAGACAAAAAAAAAGAAAAATCGTTTGTTAAAACCAGTTGTAAATAACATAAGTTATTTATGGCATAATATAGTATAATAATTATGTATCTTTATATAATGATCCGAAATGTAGGTGGCACGAAGGACTTTGATGGCTAGAAAAAGAAATGTGGTTATAGTTAAGGTTTTGACCTTGTTCTCTATAACCATGGCTCTGATACCAATCTGTAACACCCCCATTTTTACATATAGCAGCGGAAGCTAATCTAGGGTATTACTTCATAGATACAACAATTATAATCATAGAAAACGACTTAAAAAGACGTTTGTTCAAAAGATACAATGTGAATGATACAATTATAATCATAGAAAAAGACATTTACAAAGGCATGTCCCAAAATCTAGTTACATACAATGTGAATGATAACAAGTTTTAGCCATCTTCAAGTCCATGCCACTTCGTGCCATAAGTTGCTCAATTACCTGAGATAAACATGCTAAAAAGTCAACATAATGGTTGAGTGAAATTCATAGGTTGGAAATGTAATAGTTGAATACAAGTCATCATAACTAATTATTATAAAAGCAGTGTCATAGTAATGAGTTATAGTGTGGTATTGGGTTACATTGTTATACACCCGTTATTTGTAATAATTATAACTAATACAATTATCATGGGAAAATGGTATTGCATGTATAATGTTATGGTATAATTGCGTTATTGTCTCATTATTTCGTCTAAGCTCATGGCACACAAACTGACTGGTGTATATATATACCCAAATTGATGTGATATATATATAGAGATAATGGCCCTCGGTGTAGGTAATTTTCGTATACCTATAAAATTCAAATATAGTGTGTTTGGTTACCTATCCAGCTAACACAAACAGGATTCGTTAATCCTGATATATCTATCCACAATATTCGCGTTCACCCGTAAGTGATTAATGGTCCATGATAATGAGGGACTTTTGGCATAAAGTAACTTAGACATTAATTGAAATGGTATATCAGGATAGCATATAGTCTGGAAAACACTTGTATTTGTAATTTATAGCATGTATCCCCCTCACAGGTTTATGAAACATTAAAGAGATTAAAAAGTGAGGCTATGAACTCACTAAGTCTTTTAAAAGTAATCACATTGTTATAAGATAACCGAGTATGTAAAAGAGTTTGTAAACAAGCATGTATCCCCCTCACGGGTTTATAAAGCATGTAAATAAGTAAAAGCGAGGCTATAAACTTTACAATATCGGTTTTAAGTACTTGTGTGTATTAAAAACAATTGAGCATGAATTGAGTTATAAAACTTTAACAAGAGTATATTTAGGATCATAGGAACATTATAAGAGTGTATGAGCAGAGAGTTGCTGCCATTGAAGGGTTATAGAGGAGGAAGTGGGGGGTGATTTGAAATGAAGGCATGTTACCCCTATTTATAGTTATTTCGAAACTTAGAGGCCAAGGTGAGGGGGTGAGGTGTCTTATTTCTGTAATAGCTGAGTTAGGGAGTCTACAAGGGTGATATGGAGGGTCTAGGATGGTAGAGAGGTGATGTGGAGGTGGTTTTGTGGCCATTCTTAGCCGCGGCTGACTTAGGGCCAAAGGGTGATCATGTGGCTTCATTAGAGACCAAGAAATGGTCATAGCAGCTGGGTAAGCTGCTTAGGAATGTAGTGGTGCTTGTCATTGAGGTGCTAACTTGCAAATGGAAGTTAAAAATTGGTTATTTTGCAAAGATATGGGTCACAGGTTCGTTTAGGCGTATTAGGGCTCGAATTGGATTTCTATGCTTGAATTTCGGGTACATTTGGCTAACAATGATAGATATGTGTTCTAAAGGCTTGTGTCAAGTGTTATTAGCAAGGATTGATAGATAGTTTGGGTTAAAATGGGTGAAAATGAGTAAAACATGTTGTGGGTCAAATTAGGGCACGAAATGGGTTTATTGAATTTAATTTCGTGTACATTTGATAAATGATGATAGATTATGAATTGTAAACTTATATCATGAGTTTACAACAATATTTGATTGATGGTTCATGATTAGAATGGATAAAATGAATAAACGAGTCGAAATTGCAATTTGGGTTCGTTTAGGGTTTTCACAATTCAATTCTCGTACATTATTGTTAAAATGATGATATGATGAGTGAATATGATTGATAATGTTGTAAAATAAGTTATTATAACTTATTTAAGTGTTGGTTGAGGTTTAAAATGGATAAAAATTAATAAACAGATCACGGGTTACTATTTAGCTCGGGTTTGGGTTTCTGACTTTGGTTTCTTGTAATTTCATGAAATGAGGATGAACATGGATTTTAAATGAAGTGTATGACTTGCTTAAAACTTGTACTTGATAGATTTTACAAGATTCCTTGGGAAAATGAAGGTAAAACGGCTATTTTGAAGATCATGTTTTATGATTTGTACATTGTGCTTTATAAGACTTGTACTTGACTTAGAGGGAGTTTATATTTCAAATGAGATATTATTATACATATGATTTAGTAGCTTGTGAATTCACTTTAGATGCTAATTCTTCATGGAATTAGGGTTTAGAGGCATACGATAATGGTTTAAAGCCTGTCTTGATATAACGTTGGAAATGGTACATTATATGAGTAATATAATTTGTAATAATGACATTAAGATATTGACTTTCTATGTTATGATGTTTGCTTAACATATAAATAGATATAGATGGTATAGGTAGGTTGCGTGAGCTCGTCTACTTTAGTTATGCAAGTTACATTGCATATTGAGATATTGACAATGCAAGTAATGTAATAAAGCGAACAATTTCCCCGTACAAGTAAAATAGATTGATTTTGCATTTGATGAAAATTCTAGGCCTTGCACTTTGAAAAGTGACATAATAGACCCTTCTAGTTATAACTTTCATAAAATGACATTTTCAGTCCTTTTAGTTATAAGTTTCAGAAAGTTATGATATATACCCCTTGCATGGATAATATTTACAAAACAAGTCCGAATTACCATGCAAGCTTATTTTAACATTCCAAAAGACATTTTCAGGTTATAGCTTATTAATATAAGCTAAAATATGAAGGTTTAACTTAACGAAAGTTCAGATTAACTATTCGTTAAGCTAGAAATCAAAACGGGTCGAATTAGGGTTTTTAATAAAAAACGCTTAGGTTTTTATTTCAAATTCTTTCAAAAACCAATAAAGTTGTTCCATTAACATAATATATGATAGATTATAACAATATTTGAGCATTATAACTTTAAGATCAATGAAAAACATGAAATTAGGGTTTTTAGGGTTCGGTTTAGATTAAAATGGCAAAACGCCTAGATTTTAGCTTAGATTCTTTTAGCAAGTGTTCATTCATGATCATAGAGATATAATATGAGTATAGGAGCAGAAATGATGAGCATGAACCTGGGTTTGACCTTCAAGGATCAAAAATGGAGGTCAATTCGGGTAGTTTTTCCACTCGTACGCCTTTGTCTTTGATCTTGGGGCTTCAAATCTTCAAAGCTTCAATTGGAACGATACAAAGAAGATTAGCATGCCCCCTGCATAAGGATGACACTCGCAAATCGAGAAATGGTACCAAACACTAAGAAACTTATGGAAGCTTTCATCGGGGGACTGCCCCAAAGCATTGATGGAAACGTTACTGCTTCAAAACCTCAGACTCTGGAAGAAGCCACCAACATAGATCCCAGATTAATGGATCAAATACTAAAGCGTGATTATGTTCAAGAAACCAATGATCATAAGCGAAAGTTTGATGATATAAGGAACACCACCAGCAATAACAACAACTATCCCAATAATCACAACCACAACAATTACCCCAATAATCGCAACAACAATAACCACTCCAACAACAACAACAACTACCTAGATAACCGCAACAATGATAATCGTAACCACCAACAGCAAAATGGAAGGCAGGAAACCTTCAAGGCTAATGGAAACCTTGGATATAATAGACCTAATCCCTTTTGTAGGAAGTGTACTCTGCATCACACAGGACCTTGTACTATCAGATGTCATAATTTTAACAAAGTAGGCCATCAGACTAGAAACTGTAGAAACTAAGAACTTCTATCACTTTATAACTCAATCAAATCTCGGGACGAGATTTCTGTAAGGTTGGGGGACTATAACAACTCATAATTTTCTAGTATTTCATCAATGTAATATCTACTTACTATGTTAAGTATTACTTTTTCATGGTAATAAAATTTCGTTTCATTCTATTCCATTACGTATCATAATTTACAAGCTCACGCAACCTACCTATGGCAATCCTATCTTCATATATGTCAAGCAAACATCATAACATGTCAAGTCAATATCTTAATATCATTTTTACAAAGTACATTACTCATATAATGTACCATTTGCAACGTTATATCAAAACAGGCTTTAAACCATTATCGTATACCTCTAAACCTCATTTCAACTCATCCCCCACTTCCTCCTCTATAACCCATCATAGTAGCAATAATTTGCTCAATGAAGATCCTAATAGGTCATAAGAAGTCTCAAGAACAGAATTGAAGCAAAAGAAATCAAGAAAAGAAGCCCGAGAGTCGTTATTTTAGGCGTACGAAGCTAAAAGTCCTGATTTCAACCCATTTCCAAGCTATAAGCTCAAACACAAGTTCTATGATCTTCATACCTGCTCCTACACTCTTATAATGTTCATATGATCCTAAATAAACTCTTCTTAAAGTTTTATAACTCAATTTATGCTCATTTTCCATTTTGATCCAAAACCGTATTCCTGAAGACCCCTACTTTTCATGTTTTTCCTTGAATCTATAAGCTAATATGAAGAAAATATTGTTACAGTCTACTCACATGCTTTAACTAATGTTATTATAACCACTTTATCAAGTCTTGAAGGAATTTGAATTAAAAACCTACGCGTTTTCATTATAAAACCCAAATTCCACCTCGTTTTGATTTCTCTATCTAACTAACGAATCGTTATTTTGAACTTTCGTTACGTTAAACCTTCATATTTTAGCTTATATTAATAAGCTATAACCTGCAAATATCTTTTGGAATGTTAAAATAAGAGTGCATGGTCATTCAGACTTGTTTTGCAAAAGTATTCCATTCAAGGGGTATATATCGTAACTTTCTGAAACTTATAACTAAAGGGACTCAAAATGTCATTTTATCAAAGTTATAACTATAGGGATCTACTATGTCACGTTCCAAAGTGCAAGGTTTACTTTGTACATCTTTTAAACTAGAAGGACCAAACTTGTAAAAGTGCAAACTCTAAAGGTATATTTTCCCATTTTTCATTCTTAAAGGTCTAAAATGTAACATTTTGAAAAAGTATAAAAATGCGTTTAAAACCTTACAAGACATAACTTTAATTAACGTTTGACGTGCTTATCATTTCTAGTTATTGAATAAAACGGATAAAACTGATTATGTTATAACTATCCTGTTCTGAATCTATATCGTATCACAATACTAGAGAGCTTCATATTAAGATGTTTCATCTTGGTATTACATTTTGACTGAGTTGTTGGGTTGAAGATTTAAAGTGCCCTAGCTCCTCAAACGTTTACTGAATGACTTCTGAAATATGATGGCTCGAACGGTGATACAATAATTCCAAAATCTCCAATCAAACTCATAACAATATTAAACTCTTATAACCAAAGTTCTAGAGTACAATCTTCCTAAGACTTGACATATTTACTCAGGTTGTGTGACGTGGCTGTTTACTATCATTTTGCTATATCAACCTTCCCTGTTAAGATTGTGATAAAGTCGTCAGCTTTTATTTTGGAATATTTATTACAACTACCTATCAGTTGAGTTCATAGCCTCGCATTTCAATCTTTCAAATATTTCGTAAACCCGCGAGGGGATACATGCTTGTTTACAAACTCTTTTACATACTCGTTTATCTTATAACAATGTGATTACTTTTCAAAGACTTAGTGAGTTCATAGCCTCGCTTTTACTTATTTACATGTTTTATAAACCCGCGAGGGGGATACATGCTTGTTACAAACTCTTTTACATACTCGTTTATCTTATAACAATGTGATTACTTTTCAAAGACTTAGTGAGTTCATAGCCTCGCTTTTCAACCTCTGTTATATTTTTATAAACCCGCTAGGGGGATACTTGCTTGTACAAAACTCTTTTACATACTCGTTTATCTTATAACAATGTGATTACTTTTCAAAGACTTAATGAATTCATAACCCCGCATTTCAATCTTTTGAATACCTTATAAACCTGTGATACCTGATATAAACCATGAATGCAAGTGTTTTTCCAACTGTATGCTATCCAGATATATTATTGCCTAAGTAGCTTCCAGTCTGCCTTATTTCCATATCATGAATCATTTAATTACTTGCAGTGCGAGTGAGCGCGAATATTATGTCTGATCTATGGGGGTGACGCTCCCATTTGTATACCCATTCATGGGTAGCCAAAACCGACATTATATTGACCTATTAGTAACCTTGGCATGCTACACCCCCAAAGCCCCCCATTTTCCTCGGGGACATCTGTCCCTAACCAATATCACTACGGTGATCTTCCCTGTTAACGTATTGATGTCATGAGCTTAGGTGCAATAATAATGTTACCATTTTTCCATGATAATTGTATTCGTTGCAATTATTACCAATAACGGGTGTATAACAACGTAACCCACTTACCATTAAACTTGCATTCAACTGTTCTCCATGATAATACTGTTTTCCATAAATGTTTTTCATGATAATTGTACCTGTAAAGCAAATATTTCCATTACTACTGAACTTGTATTCAACTATTACATTTCAAACCTATGAATTTCACTCAACCTTTGTGTTGACCCTTTTTATGCATGTTTATCTCAGGTAATTAAGCAACTTATGGCATGGAGTGGCATGGACTTGAAGATGGCTAAAACCTGTTATCATTCACATTTTATGTTTCTAGATTTTGGGACCTGCCTTTGTAAAACTCTGATTTTAAATGAATGATAACGTATCTTTTAAAAACGTCTCTTTTGAGTCGTTTTCTATGATTGTGACTGTTGTACTATGAAGTAATACCCCAGATTAGATTCAAATATTATATGTAAAAATGAGGGTGCACCCTCATTTTTTACATATTGCAGCGAAGCTTAATCTGGTGGTTTACTTCATAGTAAACAGTTCCAATCATAGAAAAACAACTCAAAAGAGACGTTTTCATAGATACATTATCATTCTTTTAAATCAGAGTTATACATGGCAGGTCCCTAAATTAGTTTCATACAATGTGACATGATAACTTAAGTTTAGCCATCTTCAAGTCCATGCCACTTCGTGCCATAAGTTGCTCAATTTTCTGAGATAAACATGCTAAAAAAAGTCAAACAATGGGTTGAGTGAAAGTTCTAGGTTTGAATTGTTAATAGTTGAATAAAAGTCATAATAAAAGTAATTGTTATAAAGTATGTGTCATAGTATTGCGGTTATAGTGTGGTATTGGGTTACGTTGTTATACACCCGTTATTTGTAATAATTGTAATGAATACAATTATCATGGGAAAATGGTATTGCATGTATAATGTTATGGTATAATTGCATTATTGTCTCGTTATTTCGTCTAAGCTCATGGCACACAAACTGACTAGTATATATATATATATATATACCCAAATTGATGTGATATATATATATAGAGAGATAATGGCCCTCGGTGTAGGTAATTGCCATATACCTATGAAATTCAAATATAGTGTGTTTGGTTACCTATTCGGCTAACACAAACAGGATTCGTCAATCCCGATAGATCTATCCACAATATTCGAGTTCACCCGTAAGTGATTAATGATCCATGATAATGAGGGACTTTTGGCATAAAGTAACTTAGACATTAATTGTAATGGTATATCAGGATAGCATATAGTCTGGAAAACACTTGTATTCGTAATTTATAGCATGTATCCCCCTCACGGGTTTATGAAACATTAAAGAGATTAAAAAGTAAGGCTATGAACTCACTAAGTCTTTGAAAAGTAATCACATTGTTATAAGATAAACGAGTATGTAAAAGAGTTTGTAACAAGCATGTATCCCCCTCGCGGGTTTATAAAGCATGTAAATAAGTAAAAGCGAGGCTATGAACTTCACCTGATAGGTAGTTGTAATAAATATTCCAAAATGAAAGCTGACGACCTTATCACAATCTTAACAGGGAAGGTTGATATAGCAAAATGATAGTAAACAGCCACGTCACGCAACCTGAGTAAATATGTCAAGTCTTAGGAAGATTGTACTCTAGAACTTTGGTTCTAAGAGTCATGAGTTTGATTGGAAAGTTTGGAATTATTGTATCACCGTTCGGGCCATCATAATTCAGAGGTCATTCAGTAAACGTTTGAGGAGCTAGGGCACTTTAAATCGTAAACCCAACAACTCAGTCAGAACGTAATACCAAGATGAAACCCCTTAATATGAAGCTCCCTAGTATTGTGATACGATATAATCGGTTTTAAGCGTTTTGATCAATATCTGGAAATGATAAGCACGACAAGCGTTAATTAAAGTTATGTCTTGTAATGTTTTGAATGTATTTTTATACTTTTTCAAAATGTTACATTTTAGACCCTTAAGAATGAAAAATGGCAAAATATACCCTTGGAGTTTGCACTTTTACAAGTTTGGTCCTTCAAGTTTAAAAGATGTACAAAGTAAACCTTGCACTTTGGAAAGTGACATAATAGACCCCTATAGTTATAACTTTAGAAATATGGCAAAAATAGTCCTTGTACTTATAAGTTTTCAAAAGTTACGGTATATACCCTTTGCATGGAATACTTTTGCAAAACAAGTCCAAAATGCCATGCAAGCTTATTTTAAGTTTCTAAATGATATTTGCAGGTTATAGCTTATTAATATAAGCTAAAATATGAAGATTTAACGTAACAAAAGTTTAAAATAACGATTCGTTAAGTTAGAAATCAAAACGGGTCGTTTTAGGGTTTTATAATGAAAACGCGTAGGTTTTTATTTCAAATTCCTTCAAGACTTGATAAAGTAGTTATAATAACATTAGTTAAGCATGTTAGGATAGATTATAACAACATTTTATCATATTAGCTCATAGATTCAAGAAAAACATGAAATTAGGGTTTCGGGTGTACGGTTTTGGATTAAAATGGAAAATGAGCATGAATTGAGTTATAAAACTTTAACAAGAGTATATTTAGGATCATATGAACATTATAAGAGTGTATGAGCAGAAGTGGAACATCCAGAACCTGGGTTTGAGCTTATAGCTTGGAAATGGGTCAAAATCGGGACTTTTAGCTTCGTACGCCTAGAATAACGACTCCGGGGCTTCTTTTCTTGGTTTATTTTGCTTCACTTCTGTTCTTGAGACTTCTTAGGACCTCTTAGGATCTTCTTTGAGCAAAGGATTGCTGCTATTAAGGGTTATAGAGGAGGAAGTGGGGGATGAGTTGAAATGAAGGGTTTACACCCCTATTTATACTTATTTCGAAACTTGGAGGCCAAGGTGAGGGGGTGAGGTGTCTTATTTCTGTAATAGCTGAGTTAGGGAGTCTACAAGGGTGATATGGAGGGTCTAGGGTGGTAGAGAGGTGATGTGGAGGTTAGTTTTGGTGCTTGTGGTGTCGCGGCTGAAATGAGCCAACAAGGAGAAGTTGTGGCTTGATTTTGGCCATGGAACTCAAATAAAGCCTTGTAAGCTGCTTAAGGATCAAGTAGGTTAGTCACCATGGTGCTTGTTTGCAATGGAAAGTTTTTAAAATGGGTTAAAATGCAAAAATGGAGGTCGCGGGCTCAATAGGGCACGAATTGAGTTTTTGTGTTTGTATTTCGAGTATACTTGATCAATAATGATGGATTAATGTTTATAAGGATTGTATTAGGAGTTATTAACAAGATTGGATAGGTGGTTCGGGTTTAAAATGATTGAAAACGAGTAAACGGGTCCAAAGTTAAATTAGGGCACGTTTAGGGTTTCTTGGATTTATTTCGTGTATACTTGCAATGAAATGATGAAATAATGATTGAATATGATTGGTAATGTTATAAATTAAGTTATTACAACTTATTTGAGTGTTGGTGGAAGTTTAAAATGGATAAATATCGAGAAACGGGTCATGGTTTAGTATTTTGCTCGGGTTAGGGTTTCTAGGTTTCATTTATTAAATGAGGATGATTATAGAATGTAAATGAAGTATATTACTTGTTTGTAACTTGTACTTGATGTATTATACAAGATTCCTTAGGAAAACGGAGGTAAAACGGCTATTTGGATATCATGCATTAATGACTTGTACATTATGCTTTAAAGGACTTGTACCTTATTTTGAAGGGAAAGTATATTCAAATGAGATGTTGTATGACTTGTTATACTGCTTTAGTAAGCTTGTTACATTCACCTTTAGATATTTTAATCTTTTCATGGAATTATGGTTTAAGAGGTAACGATAAACGGGGTTTAAAGCACGTATTGATATAACGATGCGCAATGGTTCATTATTGTGTAATGTACTTTGTAATAATGATATTAAGATATTGACTTGACATGTTATGATGTTTGCTTAATAATGAAGATAGATTGCATAGGTAGGTTGCGTGAGCTGTTACTTTAGTTATGCTAGTTACATTGACTTATTGAGATATCGACAAGGCAAGTAATGTAATTAAAGGCAAAAAATTTCGTAGGTTTGTGATCATAATAAATTGGTTGATTTTGTTTTTGATGAAATTTCTTGGGTTGTTATAGTCCCACCCTTATAGAAATTTCGTCCGAGATTTAGTCGAAATGCGGAGAGATGTTAAGGAAGATTTATGAATTTGTAATTGTGTTGCTAATATGTGGATACAGATTTGGTAATGAACAGATAATAAAGGTAATAATGATAATGATTAAGTGAAGAAAAGGAATTATTTGTACAAACGGATTAAAAGAAACTTGTTTGTACGTATGCTATATACTTAAGCCTACTTATTTATATTTTGTCACTTACAAAGAGAAGCGTCCAAATCCTTGTAACTGAGAATTTATAAATTCATAGTTTGGAGATTTATAATTTCTTATTCAATATGAAGGAAGCTGTCCTAATTCATTTCAATAATGTTCCTATATATGTCTACATAAGCATAAAAACATGTATCAAAATGGGTAATGTGTAAGGAAAAATGACTGATATGAAAGGTAAGAAAAATATTGAGATATTAATTGTACTGACGCCCATATAGTTGAGGATGATAATTTATGTTTCAAATGTATGAGGAGAGTATTCAGAGTTAACATAATAGAATTGACAAACGATGTCGAGTTTTGATATCACCAGCTAAACAAGATGTAATAGAATCAGCCTTTATTATTCACAGGTTAACTTTACATATGAAACTTTAAAAGAGCTGATACTTATGCTACGTGTCTCGTGGTAGGATTCTAGATAAAAGCAACAAACAACAAGGATTGTAGCTTGATGTTTAGGGTTTTCAAACTTATGAAGTGTGTTTCAGAAGATTTTGGTGATGAACTTGAATATCTTCGAGAGTTGTTTCTAGAGTAGAAATCCTAGAGTGAACAAAAGCAAACTTGTCTCTAAGTACGCCCTCCTGTAGCCCTGTTGTTTGCTTTTGAGCACCGATTTGCATAATGTCCTTTCTCTCCACAGATATTACAAGTTATGGATACTGATTGTAGGTTGTTTCTAGTGGTTGGTCTTTTGTTTCTGCAATTCTTGGTCAGATGACCTACTGGTATGTGCTTAATTACACATACCTTTTACCTTTAAAAACGAGCTAAAATAACCAAAAACGGACTTAAAATGCCAAATATACGCTTGTTTTGCTAATTGTATTGTGCAGGAACGGATATTTAAGAAAAGGACGAAAAACAAAGCCAAAACGTCTAACCGGACTCGAAATGCGAAAGATGTGAAAGACAAAGCCAAATCGAAGCCGAAAAGTCAATCAAGTCAAAAAGTCAACAGAAAAGTCAACTGGTCAAAGTCAAAGTCAACCCCGACAAATCCAAAAGTCAACATGTGAAGAAATATAAGTTTGAGGGTTAAAATTGCCAAACCCTAAACTTGTATTTATAAGAAGAAAAGATGAAAAAGAAGACAAGGGTGTATTCTGCCAAAATGTCAAAGTTACACTACGAGGGCCAAAACTGCCAAGTCCCCATACTATTAACCACCAAGGACGAGTATTGCAAAGAGTTATATAACTCTTGGGGACTTGTTTTGCCAAGTCCCCAAAAGTTATAACAACACAAGGACGTACGGTGCAATGTTACATATAACCATGAGGGACCATTAGTGCCAAAACTCCAAACCCACACTCTGTTATAACCAAAACCACTTTTCCCGCCCCTTTTTCCCCCCAAACCAACTCACGGGTGTGAAACCCCGTTTTTACCCTGTAAACCTTCACCATAAAATGGGTAATCATCTTCCCCCCTCCACTACCTTTCCCAGCTGTGAAATTGCCAAGTTGGCAATCCCACAACTCCCAAAGCTTATTTCGATGGCTATGATGAAACCAAAGAAGCACAAATGGGAATTAAAGGCCAGGATTTGTTTGCTTTCCCCCTCTCACACAACAAACACAAAGACTCAGTATAAAAGAAAAAGAAGACAGAAGAAACAAAGGGAGTTTTTTAGTTCTTAATTTTTCACTTTGTAATTTTTCGTATTTTTTTAAGCAATTTTCTTTCAAGTTTTTAATCAGCTTTAAGCACTTGTACCCTGTAATCTTTAGCTTGTATGTTACCTTTTTGAGTAATAAAATTCAGTTTTAAAGTTCAAGAGTTTTTCATTTCAAAATTATAAGCTATTTTACCAATAGCTCTATATGCTCATTTGAGTTATTCTTGTTAACAAGCTCAAATTCACTTAAAGACTTGTCCAATCAAAAGTCATTTATTCACTGGTTTTGTTCATTGTAAATCAAATCCATGACAACTTGAGTTCATGAGATTCATTTTGGAAGCAACAAGGAGGTGATAAGCTTTTAAAAAGCTATTTGAGCTTTAAGCTCAGGTTTAGAGGCTAAGGAGCCATTAGGTTCAGGTTTTAAGCCACTCACTCAACAAGAGTGGCTTGGTTCTGAGGCAACAAAAAAACCAAGGTTTCATTTCTCAATTTTCATTTAGCTTAATTTTTAGCTTAAGACATTAGCTTATTTACTTTTAATTCCTGTTCAAATCTTTGCAAACATGTTAGTTTAGGTTTGTTACTTAGTTGTTTTAAGTTTTCATTAGATAAAACTTGAGTAGTCTCAGTTTCTGTTTTAAAACTGTCATTTAAGTCTTAACAAGCTAGGAGAGTAAGTAGCTTATTTTTCCTAATAAGCTATAGGTTTAAGTGTTCATTTAGCTTAATTAGGTGAAAAATAGTGTGAGTAGATAAAAGGTTTTAGCTGGTTTAGCTTTTAAAACAGTTTTTAAGTACAATAAGGTTGGACAGTTAAAGTAAAGAGGGTGTTTGGGATAACTTGTAAAACGGGTCAAAATGGTTGTGGTATGGGTTATGGTCACTTGTCTAGTTTTAGCATAGGTTGTTAGGCTCATTTAAGCTGTTTTTAAAAGTTTTTTAGTGTCAAAATTGTTTTTCAAAGTTTTTATAAACCATTTTTGAAACTGTTAGATTTTTAACAACACCACAAGTGCTTATTTAGTTAAGCACTTGTGGTTTGAGTTTGAGTATCAAAAAAAGAGTGTATTTCTGTGTGTGTTAAACAAGTTGCAAACACTCTTTGTCTTTTGACTTTGTAAGTCAAAAATCACCAAGTTTTTTTTGTAACAGTTTTAAAAAGACAAAAGCCCTTTTTCACCTACAAAATTCAGCAAGTTTAAATGAGTTTTAAAAGCTAAAAATTGGTGCACAGGCCCATTTGCTAGAGTACTTAATCTGTTTGAGCTTATTTTCTTATTTAGAGCTTATTTGACAGCTTTTTGAAAGCTGTCAAATAAGCCCCTTGAGATTAGCCTTAAAGCTCCCCTGGTGCAAAGGGGAGACTTTAAGCTTCTTTTTCTTAGCTTTTAAGTGACCTAAAGCCCAATTACTTGGCTTATTTAAAGAGCCCATAAGCTCTTTAGTAAGTACCTTGAATTTCAGCCCTTAGTGAGCTTATTTGATGGCTTAATTTTAAGCCTCAACTAGCCCCTTGACTGTTTTTGAATGACTTAGGTGAAGGGGTTGCTTATTTTCCTTTTCTGGCTTATTGAGCTTTTCTAATAAGCTCATTGTGGCCCCTCATAGCTTTTTAGGTTAATATAGATAATAGTTGAGCTTATTTACCTTTTCCTAGCTTATTTGTCCAAATGACTTAGTCAAATTTTAGTTTTAAGCTTTATTTTTAGTTTCTGTCAAAAATAAGCTGTTACAGCTTATTTAGCTTTAAGCTTTTAGTTCTTTAGCTTATCTAGGTTAGTTTAGACTCCCTTTTGCTTATTTAGTCCTTAGTCCTAGCTTATTTCGACCACAAGACCAATTGTCCTAGCCTTTTTCTAGCTCTTAAGCCTTTTAAGCCAAACTGTCACTTTTAAGCTTATTTTTAATAAGCTTTATTTTAAGCTTATTTAGGGCTTTTTGCAAAAAGTTGTAGAAGACAAAGTTGTTAAGCCCCACGAGCTTAACAACTTTGCTTCTTTGAGTTTTCGAAAAGAAAAAAAAAAGGGAAAGACAATTGGTCCGGGTGAGCAAGACTCGAACCCGTGACCAATCGATACATTCCCCTTTTACACAACACACTTACCACTGCGCCCTTGGGTCTTTTTCGTTAAAGACTCAAGGGCTTTATTATTTAAGGGTGTTTTGGCAAATAAGCTTATAAAGCTGTTTAAGCTTATTTTCGGGCTTATTTGTTAAGCAAATTTTTGTTTCTTATTTTTCGTAGGATCTTTATAGGGTAAAGTATTTTTAGAAAAAAATTCAGAATTTTTCGAAATAGTTTAATATTTTTTATAATTTAATTTCGTTAAAAGTTTATTTAATTCATAAAAAATACAAAAATTATCAAAAAAATATTTTGCTTTTTTAGAAAATTTTCTTTTGTCACATAGTTTGTAGGAAAAATTTAAAAATTTTCGTAGGGTCATTTTTACAACTTTTCACTTTTTAAAGAGCGGTCCGGGTGCGGTTTTTTGTTTTGACTCGTTTTTGGGTCAAACGAACTCCGTTTTCGGTCTAGTCTTTTTCATTCTTCGTTATTTAGTCCCTAGAGTAGTTTAGAAGTAAAAATTTCTTCGTAGGGTTATTTTTAAACATTTTAGGTTTTTCCCCCTTTGTTCGGGATTCGGGCTCTCGTTTTCTAGTTTAATTTCGTAATTTTTAGGATTTTCTTAAACGTTTTTGTTTGTTATTATCTAATTTGACTTTTTCAATCTCTCAAATCAATTCCTTCCTTCAAACTCAAATCTTCTGATCTTGTTTCGATCTTCCATACAGCCTCGTTGAGGGATAAAACGACCTTGGGAAACACTCTATTACTAACTTCTCGGTTTCATTGATAGTTGTTTTTAGATTATATATATTTTATATTTTATTATATATTATATATATAGTGTAAAAACCAGCGATCACCTGGCCCCCCCCCCCCCCCCCCCCCCCCCCCCCCCCCCCATGTTGCAAGTCCGATACTTGACATGTCAGGGTCTATTGTGATGGGTGCACCTTTCACATAAGGACGATTTCCTAGTATATCCATTGGATGGCAGCTAAGTCTTGAAGGTTTCTTGCCTTCTATTTACTGTTTGGTGGTTATCATTGTTTGGTTGTTGTAGTTATAGTTTTCTGATAGTTGTTGTTGTGATGATGTTTTTGTATCCCTCAAAGCTTTCGTTTGTGATTATTGGTTTCTGGGCACAGATCTGCTTTATTATTGATCATGAACTCTGGGCTATGTGATGGCTTCCTCAACGTTTGAGGTTCGAGGCCAGTAACATTTCCTTTCAATACTTGGGGCAATCCAATGATGAAAACTTCCTTAAGTTTCGCGGTGTTTGGTACACTTTTTGTTTGGGCATAAGACGGTAATTCCTGGAATCTCCTAATGTGAGCTTAAGATCATTCCTTTTACAAACCAGTTGGTAAAATTTGTCTTCACCATCTTCTTGATCTTTCGGTGCGATAGACAATACTTATTGGTTAAGAGCCTTTTCAATTTGGTCCAAGTGATTTGATTGGCTTGATTTATTCCAATAGGTTGAGCGTATGAATTCCACCAGGACAGGGCATCATCGGTTAAAGTACCGGTAGAAAATGTCACTTTGTTTTCCTCGGCACAATTGCTACGAGAAAATACCGATTTAGTCCGCTCAAACCAGCGAATGAGGCCAACTGCTCCTTCGTACCATTGAAGTAGAAAGGTTGACAACTAACGAAATTTTATAATGTCTTTTTTTTGCTACAGGAGTTCTTAGTTGGGCCGGTGATCCTGTTGGATATTGCACTTGCCATTGTTTGCAAAGCTTGTGCTTTCAGAGTTGTAGAAATGCCCTTCAGTAATCACGTTGCTGGATGGCAGCTAAAGTTATGGCAATGTTTCGATGTTGACGTCTTTTGGGAGGATTCTATAACACCACAGATAACGCCGTAGTAGAATGACATCACAAGTTTTGAAAAGGTATACTTAAAAGAAAATAAAATGCTTAAAGAGAAATGCTTATTTTTGAATTTTAAGCACTTAGGGGTTATGGTATGATTCATAATGATGGAGACGGAGATAATGATGCAAATGATGGAGATGATGATGAAAGAGAGATAAGCTGGAAATAAGGTACGTAACGGGATTGCCTTCATAAATAACTTGCCTTCTTACTGTACATAGTCAAGATTTGACAAGTGTTTTTATTTATACCACACATCCCGTGGCTAGGATAAAGCTATAACTAGTTTGTTGATTTTGAGCCGGTAGATGACATCCTAAAGATCCTCCTGATCTGTTTGGTGACGAGCTTGGATCTCCTCAATGATTTGTTCAAGATTGGAAATTCTGTAGTGAGCAAAGGCAATCTTATCCTTTTGCCCTAACTGCTTCTTTTGAAGTTTGGTAATCTGAGTACGGATTCTCTTAAGTTTGGTCTTTAGTTCGTTACCATTTCTTCGTATGATCATTCTATCATTAATACGTCCTTCTTCCATTTTCTCAATGCGGTGAAAAGAGAGTTCATCTAAGTAATTCAAAATATCTTCGATTTGTTCCTCATGATGTTTCAGATGCATCTTAATTGAACTTTTTCCTATTTCAAATATTTGAGGTGGGGTAGGAGTATAAACTGAGAAAGATGGTGATACCAAATTACAAGTTTGATTCCGAGATGAATTAGATAACGTAGTTGAGGAAGAATGGATTTGCTTCTTAGGTGGTAATAGTTCTTCAGGAACAAAGAAATATCGGGGATCAAATAGTAGTGATGGTGGTAATACCGGAGATGGAGTCAAAATATCTGGTGGAGTAATGGGATCTGGTGGTGAAATAGGTGATTCCTTAGCATAAAATGCTTGTACGTCCTTTAAACAAGGATTATTGTAGAAAGGTGAGATCACTGATGGGATTATATTAGAGTTTTCCGAAGAGTTAAAAGAACTGCTTTCCGATGAAGTTGGGAAATAATCCGATGAGACCGAAGTATAGTTAAGAATATTCATAGAGGAAAAAGCATCCTCAATATTGGAAGTAGAGTGGTTGGGAGAAGACATCGTTCTGATAACAACCCAATCGTAAATAACATAAGTTATTTATGGTATAATATAGTATAATAGTTATGTATCTTTACATACTGTTCCGGAATGTAGTGGCACGGAGGACTTTGATGGCTAGAAAAGAAAAGTAATGTGGTTATAGTTAAGGTTTTTGACCTTGTTCTCTATAACCATGGCGCTGAACGTATCTGTAAACACTCTTCATTTTTCCATTATAGAGGGAAGCTAATCTGGGGTATTACTTCATAGTACAACATTCATAATCATAGAAAACGACTCAAAAGAGACGTTTTAGAAAATGTAGTTATCATTCATTAAATCAGAGTTTTACAAAATGCCATTAATAGGCAACAGGTTCCAGAATCTAAAGAAATTGTAATTAGTTTGAATGATAACAATTTAGCCATCTTCAAATCCAGTGCCACTCCGAGCCCATGCCATAAGTTGCTTAATTACCTGAGATAAAACATGCTAAAAAGTCAACACAAAGGTTGAGTGATATTCATAGGTTTTCAGTTATAATAGTTTGAATGCAAATTTGATATTGGGTTACGTTGTTATACACCCGTTATAAAACAAATATTATTGCCATTAGCTCATGAATCCGAAGCCTTGGGATATATTTGATACGTTATAGCCCCAACGGGTGCCTTTGCCAAAACACCCGCAGTTATATTCTAATGATGTGCGATTGGTTACCGGTATAACTGGGTACACCAACGGGGAGTCCAACCCAAATAGATCTATTCACAACATTCGCGCTCACTCCGTAGAGTAATTAACGGTTCATGATATTGGGGACTTAAAGGCAAATAGTTACTTAGGATAATAATCGGAATAGTATACAGAAAACAATTGCATTCATGGTTATAGCATGTATCCCCCTCGCGAGTTTATAAAACATTTGAAATATTTAAATGCGAGGCTATGAACTCACCTGATAGGTAGTTGTAATAAATATTCCAAAATGAAAGCTGTCGACTTTATCACAATCTTAACAGGGAAGGTTGATATAGCAAAATTATAGTAAACAGCCACGTCACGCAACCTGAGTAAATATGTCAAGTCTTAGGAAGATTGTACTCTAGAACTTTTGTTTAAGCGGTTTTTAATATTGTTATGAGTTTGTTTTGGAAAGTTTTGAATTATTGTATCACACGTTCGGGGCCATCATAATTCATGATGGTATTCAGTAAACGTTTGAGGAGCTAGGGCACTTTAAATCGTAAACCCAACCACTCAGAACGTAATACAAAGATGAAACCTCTTAATATGAAGCTCCCTAGTATTGTGATATGATATAATCGGTTTTAAGCGTTTTGATCAATATCTGGAAATGATAAGCACGACAAGCGTTAAATAAAGTTATGTCTTGTAATGTTTTGAACATGTTTTTATACTTTTTCAAAATGTTACATTTTAGACCTTTAAGAATGAAAAATGGCAATATATACCCTTGGAGTTTTCACTTTTACGAGTTTGGTCCTTCAAGTTTAAAATATGTACAAAGTAAACCTTGCACTTTAAAAATTGACATAATAGACCCCTATAGTTATAAGTTTGATAAAATGACATTTTCAGTCCCTTTAGTTTTAAAGTTTTAAAAAAGTTCACGATATATACCCCTTGCATGATAATATTTACAAAAATAAGTCTGAATGGCCATGCAAGCTTTATTTTAAAACATTCCAAAAAGATATTTTGCAGGTTATAGTTATTAATATAAGATAAAATAATGAAGGGTTAACGTAACGAAAGTTAAAATTACGATTCTTAAGCTAGAAATCAAACAACGGGTCGAATTAGGGTTTTAAAATTGAAACACGTGTTGGTTTTTAATTCAATATTCCTTCAAGACTTGAATAAAGTGGTTATAATAACATTAGTAAGCTTGTTAGGAAGATTTTAACACATTTTATCATTATAGCTCTTAGATTCAAGAAAAACATGATATTAGGGTTCGGGTGTACGGTTTGGATCAAAATGGAAATGAGCATGAATTGAGTTATAAAACTTTAAAAAGAGTTTATTTAGGATCATATGAACATTATAAGAGTGTAGGAGCAGAAGTGGAATATCCAGAACCTGGGTTTGAGCTTATAACTTGGAAACGGGTCGAAATCGGGACTTTTAGCTTCGTACGCCTAGAATAACGACTTCGGGGCTTCTTTACTTGGTTTCTTTGCTTCACTTCTGATCTTGGGACTTCTTAAGAAACTTTAAGGTCCCTTTTTGAGCAATGTTTGATGCTTATTAAGGGTTATAAGAGGATGAAGTGGGGGACTGTGTTGAAATGAAGGGTTTACACCCCTATTTATACTTATTTCAAAACTTGGAGGTCAAGGTGAGGGGGAGAGGTGTCTTATTTCTATAATAGATGAGTTAGGGAGTCTACAAGGGTGATATAGAGGGTCTAGGGTGGTAGAGAGGTGATGTGGAGGTTAGTTTTGGTGCTTGTGGTGTCGCGGCTGAAATGAGCCAACAAGGAGAAGTTGTGGCTTGATTTTGGCCATGGACTCAAAGAAGAAACCTTGTAGTGCTTAGGGATCAAGTAGGTTAGTCACCATGGTGCTTGTTTGCAATGGAAAGTTTTTAAAATGGGTCAAAATGCAAAAATAGAGGTTGCGGGCTCAATAAGGCACGAATTGAGTTTTTGTGTTTGTATTTCGGTGGTAGACTTGATCAATATGAGGATTAATATTTATAAGGATTGTTTAGGAGTATTAACAAAGATTTGATAGGTGGTTCGGGTTTTAAAATGGGTTTAAAAAGAGTAACGGGTCAAAGTTATTTAGGGCACGTTTAGGGTTTCTTGGATTTATTTCGTGTATACTTGCAATGAAATGATGAAATAATGATTGAATATGATTGGTAATGTTGTAAATTAAGTTATTACAACTTATTTGAGTGTTGGTGGAAGTTTAAAATGGATAAATATCGAGAAACGGGTCATGGTTTAGTATTTTGCTCGGGTTAGGGTTTCTAGGTTTCATTTCATGAAATCTTATGAAATGAGGATGATTATAGAATGTAAATGAAGTATATGACTTGTTTGTAACTTGTACTTGATGGATTATACAAGATTCCTTGGGAAAACGGAGGTAAAACGGCTATTTGAATATCGTGCATTAATGACTTGTACATTATGCTTTAAAGGACTTGTACCTTATTTTGGAGGGAAAGTATATTCAAATGAGATGTTATATGACTTGTATATATGCTTTAGTAGCTTGTACATTCGCTTTAGATATTAACCTTTCATGGAATTAGGGTTTAGAGGTATACGATAACGGTTTAAAGCTCGTCTTGATATAACGTTGCGAATGGTACATTATATGAGTAATGTACTTTGTAATAATGATATTAAGATATTGAATTGACATGTTATGATGTTTGCTTGACATATATGAAGATAGGATTGGCATAGGTAGGTTGCGTGAGCTCGTCTACTTTAGTTATGTAAGGGGGGTTTTTTTACTAAATTGGGCAACATTATTTTTTTGAGATATCGGCAATGCAAGTAATGTATAAAGCCCAAAATTTCCCGTAGTATTTGTGATCATAATTAAAATAGGTTGATTTTGTATTTGATGATAAATTCTTGGGTTTATTATATTGATGAGGGTTATGAGTATGTACGAAACATGATAGTTAAAAGATATCTACCTCATAGCGAACAAAGGATTTATTGAAAAGAATGGAGAAGGAAGACGGAACTCGAAATCCAAAACGCGAAACACAAGCACAGATTCCACCAGGGGCACATACAAAACCCATGAACCAAAACGCACCCAACACGAAGGTACCAAATCACCACACGAAACCGAACGGACCCAAACGCGAACCAAAACCCAACTAAACTCTCACTAGAACAAACGAAACCGAACTCTGGACACAAACCCACAGCACGATCACAACCCTAAACTAATTGGGTTCTACCCTCCTTCGACCCTTGTATATTTGCAGAGAGAAATTTTGTTGGTTTTGCTTTTGTGTTTTTGGTTAATGAATGTAAACGGAATATATGGATGTGTGCTGAACTAACTTATCGACAAAAAGGATTAAGATGATAAAGTCTTGTTGACTGAGATATTGGCTATTTACGTGGGTTTCAGTTGGCTAAGCATCTTTTGAGTATATTATATATTGTTTGTAAATACATATCATACTAATACTGTGTTAACATATGTCTCTCAATTTGTTTTGTACTTATAACAATAATTGTGTCATCATTATAGTTGTAGTTATTTTAAATATACATTAGTAGGTTTAGGGTATTATATGGAGATTGCTTGTTCAGCGAGCCTCGTTGTGACTTTGGTTTAGTTGTTGCCTGAATTGATTCTTTTTCTGAGCTAGTGTGGTTGGGTCTCTAGCCTTTTGGGCGTGAATTTTGGTAGTTGTTGACCTGTTGCTATTTGGCTGATTTGCTGTGTGGACTTTTGCTGCATTGGGCTAAAAGTCTCGTTTGCTACTACGCCAAAAAGCGTTCAAGAACGTAATGGGTAGCACGTATAATCGTTTCGTGATCGTGATACAAGCGGAAAGTTTATGTACGTGGGTAAGGTTAGATATCAGCACCTATTACTAACATGAACATAACAAAAAGCACCAAACCCATATAACACGAGCCTCTCGCGCAACATTTATTGTTCCACACTAAGGTGGTTAGTTTCAATCGGCAAAGCTTCTACAAAGCAAACTCCAACTACCATACAAACGGTTCGGAAACGCAACTGGATTCAGAAAATAAAGCTTACAGCTAACCTGAGGTTTCAGGAGCCTTTTACAGCTTAGTTTACACATTTGCTATACAAAAACCGAAACAGATGATTAACAAAACTCAGGCCGGGACCCCTATAGCCGACATCTATGTTATCGCCAGTATTGTACAACGGGCGTCACGAAAGTAAAATTAAATTATAAATCTAAACTCTCTAGCAAGTCAAAATCTCTATCATATTGATTTAAAGTACATCATGCCGATTACCAGGTATCGGGTCACTTTTAACTAATAATACGCAATGCTTCACGTATCCTGCTGAAAACCACCTTCAGCGGAACACAAGCCGGAACCTCATTGGCTTTTAAAATTCCCTGGTTTCACTCCCTTGAAGCTGCCCCGTTTCACATGATCGAACCATATCCAGCGTTTTAAGCTTCCTTGTTTTATCCCTTATATACTTCCCCCTTCCTAACTTTTTTACCTGCCCCGTTTCACTCGTCTCTTTCACACCGTTAATGCCTTCTTTTCCTTTTCTTTGTTTTACCCTATTACTTCCCCTTCCTAACTTTACTTCGTGTTTCACTTGTTTTTTTTCAACACGTTATGACGATAACTTTCGGTTCTTCGACTTTTTGGATCTTCGAAACCATCTCAAACATCCCACCACGTCTAGTTAGCTTCGACTAATGCATTCAGAGCTCCGAGATTGTGATAGATGAGGAAACACGAATCATATCAATAACTCTACTAAACGTGAATGACCTGTTATCCTTTGACGGGTCGACTTACTCATAAGAGAAATGTACGGAATATCTTGAGGTAATTTGGCTCGCCTGAAACTCGATATCAACGTCATAAAGTGAGATTGTATCATTATCATTGTAATAAACACAAGACTGATATTTTGATTAACGGTAAATCGGGAATAGACGATAACGGTTAATTCTTTGTGGGGCCGTTACGGTGTCATGATCGGGTCTGATTCGATTTTGACTTCTGGGTACAAAATTTTCTGCACGTTTTTGGTCTTGACTCTTAAATTTCTTTTCCCTTTATGCTGCCATTCTGAAGGTCCGTTTTCAATGACTATATGATTTATATCATTCGCACCAGCAGCACCTGAACTGATAGAACCAGACTCTTGGATTTCATCGGGTCCCGCCGATACGGTTTCCACAAGACTACTTTGGCCCGATTGAGGCCCGCCAACAGCTTGAGCATTTTTATTTCAGTTTCCAAACCTGGAAAAGATCTGTTGATTAAAACAATCCACTCCAACATACTGAAAAGTTATAAATAATACTTAAAAAATCAGAATCCCGAGCACAGTCGAAATTACCTTTGTTACAAAAAACAAAAAAGAAAGATACATGTGTAGATAAGTGTAAAAAGTATGGGTGGAATGCATGGTCAGTTTGGGGTTGCTATCACCCAGCTTGAACACGAGCTGTTTAGGCAATCGTGTTGATAAATGCAACCCTGACCCAGACACGCTTGACTCATGTAACAAGGCAAACGGTTTTGCGGTTTAAGGGGGATGTGAACAAGTTATAAGATCAACGGGTTGAATTTATAGTTTTATAAATTCTCTAAATCTAGTTATAAGCAAGTAGATAGACAACACTTTCATCCACAACACAACTCGAGCACAGCCTGTTTAACTAACTCGTAAGGCGAATCAACTCATTTACGACCAACCCGTTTTATTAGACCACCCACACCGGCTTTTAATGTTGCTGAAAAACACGAAAAGCTGTAAAAAAACAAGATACCTGCAGTCTGGTTTGGTCACAAACCAATATATGGAACGTCAAATAGCCTTCCAGAAGAATTTCCGCTACTGTTGGATAAACTTTGTTTCACATCATTGTATTCCACTCCTGGCACCCCGTTCAGATTTCTATATTTCTCACGCGTATCAGGCTTCATTACTGTTTCAGTTCTTTTCAAAACGTTTGTTAATTGACAACGTCGGTTTTTCTTTTTCACACAATCATGACCGTATGCCACTTGTGACCGCCTTCTTTTGACAGATGGTTTCAGTTCCCCACCAATCCAATGTCTTGAGTCTCGATACGTTTCTGACTTCGATTCATCTTCTCGAATCATTTATGAAATATCAGGACGTGTTCGGTGGTCGAGACCGAGGGGGATTCTAGCCCGCTTAATTATAAGGAATGTTTTCGGTTTCTTATCGGGTTGTTCGGTCATATCTGATCTATCGATTTTGTGAGCTGTGTTCATGGTTGTTTTCAGACAATTGGGGAGGGGGTACGTTCAATCTCGAGCGGCGTGAAGGAACTTGCGTGTGTTCTCGACGTATATATTTTAGGCTTTCTTAGATGGAAATAGATGGGTTGTTTTTTGCTTTCTTCTACTCCAGTCTCATTATTCACCCCTCCGATCGACACAGCCCTCTCTACCATCGTTTAGATTCATACGAAATCCTCATACACGTCCTGACCAACACCAACCCCAAAACAGCTCTCAGCCATCTTAATCACATCATTCCGATCTCGCGCGACTACACATACAAATCAACGCCCCCCCATCCAACACGCTAGCCCATCCTCTAACAGCGCCTTCATCGCGCCTACTCATTCTCATCATCTCACAATGTCGCATGCTCTCCATCTCTCTCGGACAATAGCGCCCCCCCAACCGCAATGAAATCGCTCACCACTGCATATCCAGCTTATATCGTTCAACCTCGTCGCCTCGTGAGTCTCAACAGTTAAACATAAAGACACAAGCAATACACCAACTCACACCTCTCTCACTGTACCCCGCGACTAAACTGACCCCTCTAGTCCACGTCCTAGACCCTCACTGTTAGACGTCACACCTCTAATGAGCTGCAGAGAAATGAGTACCAACGCGTGTGGCCACCACTACCCATAATCAGTACCAGTGTGGATTTCTTATGTGTGTCGATCCATATTACACAAACGAGACTGACTCATAGGCCGCTCATTCTGTGGTTCGTCCTGAGAGAATGATTATACACACTTAGATGTTAAATGATTAGACTCGATACTATGCATCAAATAGACTTGTGCTGCAATTACTCGCATATAGGTAACAACAGCCGCGCTGCTGTTATTATAACCCTTGTCCTCTGATCATGAGAGACGTCACATATGCTGAATAATAATGTTGATGCTTTCGACTGCTACTAAGATTCTATAGACTATCTCACACTATACTACTCTGATGTGCATAGCAACATAGGTGCTGTGTCATATCTCCTCGAATAGATAATGTTCATCAATAATATTCGTCATACTAGTGCCCAACCTTCCACATAAGCCTCAGTGTAGCGGCACCTGTGTGTTGAGCAGAACCATACAGCCGCTATAAAGCACATCGTATCCCGTCCTCAGTCGATACGCTCGAGAGATAGAAACATTGTGCCAGAGACGTCTATCTCAACGTAATGTTGTGTGAGCCTCAGAGACTGATCTATGCATAGACAGACCTCAGCTCCGATTTCCATGACGTTGTCGCACTAGGATCAGATCCGCCCTACAGATACTACTATCCATCTCATAGCCGCACGAACCCGCATCCCTCGCAGAAGAAAACAGTACCCGTTCTATCCAGTGCATTCCGCGACTAGAAGCTACTGCTAACTTCCCGCCTCCCTCCCATCTTGTCTGCCGGCCAGTTCAGTCTCTCTCCTATCCCCCTAACCATAGCTCCCCCTGCTCTGGTCGTTTGAGAGAGAGAGATGTTGGATAATTAACGGGAATAAAACGAGTTTTCGCAGATGGTGCTTATGATGTTTGAAGTCTTGCTAATTAGATAATCGGCTTTTTAAGTGTTTGACAAATTTTGATTATTCAATGCCTAATTAAGATATTATAGCTGAGTTTCAGAAAGCACCTAGCTGTCGAGCTTGTAAGCTCTTAGGCAATGTATGGATTTTTTTTATTTTAAGCTACCCATTTTCTAGGGGTTGTTTGGGAATTGCATATCTTAACATACAAGCATAAAGCATTAGCTTGCAACATTTTTTTACAGCCTGCGGGCTTTATTATCTGTTAGGATTATGCTGATATCACATAAATACTGTTTAAACGACATCTTTGCCTTGGGTAGCTTTGTGGTGTTGGTCACAGTAGCATACTTTGGACCTGTGGGTAGATACTAGATGGCGAAACTATAGTTAAAAATGGTGTCTTTAGCGCTTGACATGAGGTAGGGGCATGAGTTGAAATTCACACAACTTAGCCATATTATCGGTTAATACAGGTCACGCCATTGTCTTAGTTGACTTTTTTTTTATAAGCATTAGCTGTTTAGCACGGGTTGGATTAATTTTTGTGCTCAAAATCGTAGTTTATAAAGCGGATCTGGTTTGTGGGGCGGGTACTGGTATAATTCGAGAGATCTAAACGTTGTTTAAGCCATTTCGTTGGGGGTGAATATGAGGACGGGATTCGAAAAAGCATAAAAACCCATCTATTTCCATCAAAAATAGGGCCAAAAATCAATTACGTCGTGAAACACGCAATTCTTCGCTCCTCGAGATTGAACGTTCCTAATTGTCTGAAAACAACCATGAACACATCTCACAAATCGATAGATCAGATACCGAACAACCCGATGAAGAAACCAAAAACATATCTGATAAGTTAAGTGGGCTAGAATCCCTCTCGGTTTCTCCACCTGAACATCATCCTGATATTTTATTAAATGATTCAGAAGATGATCGAAGGTCAGAAACGTTCATGCGAGGATCAAGGGATCATTGGGATTGGTGGGGAACTGAAACCATCTGTCAAAAGATGGCGGTCCCATTGTGGCATTATGGTCATGATTGTGGTGAAAAGAAAAACGCCTCACGTTGTCAATGACAGTCGTTTTTTTGAAAAGAACTGAAACAGTAATGGAGCCTGATACGTGTGAGAATTATAGAAATCTGAACGGGGTGTCAGGAGTAGAATACAATGATGTGAAACAAAGTTTATCCAACAGTAGCGGAGATTCTTCTGGAAGGCTCTTTGACGTTCCATATATTGGTTGTGAACCAAACCAGACTGCAGGTATTCTTGTTTTTTACAGCTTTCGTGTTTTTCAGCAACTTTAAGCTGGTGTTGGGTGGTTCTAAACGGGTTTGGGTCGTAAATGAGTTGATTCGCCTTACGAGTTAGTTGAACAGGCTGTGCTCGAGTTGCGTTGTGGATGAAAGTGTTGTCTACCTACTTGCTTATAAACTTGATTTTAGAGGCATTTATAAAACTATAATTCAAACCCGTTGATTTTATAGCTTGTTCACATCCCCCTTAAACCGCAAAACCGTTTGCCTTGTTACATGAGTCAAGCAGTTGTCGGGTAGGGTCTGCAATTTTTCATACACGATTGCCTAAACAGCTCGGCGCGCGCTCAGCTGGGTGATAGACCCCAATACTGACAGCATAGCCTACCCTACTTTTAACACTTATTAACTGTATCTTCTTTTTTGGTTTTTTGTAACAAAGGTAATTCGAATGTGCTCGGGATTTCTGATTTTTTTTATAGCGTATATATTTTATACTTTTCAGTATGTTGGTGTGGATTGTTTTAATAACAGGTTTCTTTTCCAGGTTTGGTAACTTAAAATAAAAACATGCTCAAGCTTTGTTGGCGGGCCTCAATCGGGCCAACAGTAGTCTTGTGGAAACGTTTCGGCGCGGACCGATGAAAATCCAAGAGTCTGGTTCTTATCAGTTCAGTGCTGCTGGTGCGAAAATGATTATAAATCATATAGTCATTGAAAAACGGACCTTCAGAATGGGCTAGCATAAAGGGAAGAAATTTTAAGAGTTCAAGACCAAAAACGTGTGCAGAAATATTTTTGTACCCAGAACGTCAAATCGAATTAGAGCCCGACATGGACACGGTAACCGGCCCCACAAAGATTATGCCGTATCGTCATTTCCGATTTTACCGTAATCCAAATATCAGTCTTGTGTTAGTTACAATGATATATACAATCTCACGTTATGACGTTGATATCGAGTTTCAGGCGAGCCAGTTACCTCAAGATATTCCGTACATTTCTCTTATGAGTAAGTCGACCCGTCAAAGGATAACAGGTCATTCACTTTTAGTAGAGGTTTTGAATGATTCGGTTTCCCATCTTTCACTAATCGGCTCTGAATGCATTAGTAGTAGTATGCAGCTAGAGGGGTTGGATGTTGAGATTGGTTTCGGGGGGAAGATTCAAAAGTCGAAGATCCCGAATTATCGGGTCAATAACGTGTTTGAAAAAGCAGAGTGAAAACCGAAGGTTAAGATAGGAAGGGGGGGTAGTATATAAGGGATAAAACAAAGAGGGGGGAAAAGAAAAGGAGGATTAACGGGTGTTGAAAGGAGAGTGAGACGGGGCAGGTAAAAAAAGTTAGGAAAGGGGGAAAAGTATATAAGGGATAAAACAAGGAAAGCTTATAAACGGTGGATAGGTTCGATAATGTGAAAAATGGGGTAAGCTTCAGGGAGTGAACCGGGAAGTTTAAAAGGCCAGATGAGGTTCCGGCTTGTGTTCAGCTGAAGGTGGTTTTATAGGTTACGTGAAGATTGCGTATTATTAGTTAAAGTGACCCGATACTCTGGTATCGGGTTATGTACTTTAGATCAATATGATAGAGATTTTGACTTGATAGGGTTGTAGATTATTAATTTTACTTTCGTGTCGCCCGTGGTACAATTACTCGCGTTAATAAATATATAAACAGAGATGTCGGGCTATAGGGGCCAGGCTGAGTTTGTTAATCTGTTTCGGGTTTTTGTATAGCAAATGATGTAACGTAAGCTGTAAAGGCTCCTGAAACTCGGGTTAGCTGTTAAGTTATGGTTCTGAATCATGTTGCGTTTCAGAACTAGTTTGTTATGGTTGTTGGTGTTTGCTTTGTAGAAGCTTTGCCGTATGAACTAAACCACCTTAGTGTGGATCAAAAAAAAAAATGTTGCGCGAAGGTCGTGTGTTATATTGGTTTGGTGCTTTTTTTGTTATGTTATGTTAGTAATAGGTGCTATATCGATAACTTACCCTACGATCTAGACTTCGCTTGTATCACGATCACGCCGTTATCCAGTGCTTCCATACGTGCTTGACGCCTTTTTGGCGTTTAGTAGCATACGAGACTTTTAGGCCAATAGCAAAAGTCCACAAACTCAAATCAGCCCAATTGCAAACAGTTCTTACACTACCAAATTCTAGCCCAAAAGGCTAGAGACCCAACTCACTTTGCTCAGAGAATCAATTCAGGAATACTAACCTAAGTCACAAAACGAGGCTCGTTGAAAACATAGCAATCTCCATATAATACCCTAAAACCTACTATGTATATGTAAAATATCTACAACTATAATGGATGCCACAATTATTGATTATAAGTACGAAACAAAATGTAGAGTACATATGTTGTTATCTTTGTTTAGTCTGTTATGTATTTAAAAACAATATATAATCTACTCAAAAGAAGCTTAGCAACTTGAAACCCACTATATAGCCAATATCTCAGTCAACAAGGACTTTATCATCTCAATCTTTTTTGTCGATTATTTCAGTCAGCACACATGCCATATATTCCCTTTACATTCTTTAACAAAAAAACACAAAGCAAATCCAAGAAAATTTCCTTCTCTGCAAATATACAAGGGTCGAAGGCTGGTAGAACCCAATTAGTTTAGGGTTGTGATCGTGTTGTGGGTTTGTGTCCAGAGTTCGGTTTCGTTTGTTCTAGTGCGAGTTTAGTTGGGTTTTGGTTCGCGTTTGGGTTCCGTTCGGTTTCGTGTGGGATTTTGGTACCTTCGTTGTTGGGTGCGTTTTTGGTTCTGGGTATGATTGTGAGCCTGGTGGAAATGCTTGTGCTTGTGTCGCGTTTGATTTCGGAGTTCCGTTTCTTTCCATTCTTTTCAATAATTCTTTGTTAGCTATGAGGTAGACCTATCTTTAACTATCATTTTCGTACATATATTCATACATCTATCATATAATAACCCAAGTATTTTATCAAATTACAAAATCAACCTATTTTATTCATGATCACAAATCTACTGGGAAATTTTTTGGCTTTATGACATTACTTGCATTGCACGATATCTCAATATGCAATGTAACTTACATAACTAAGTAGTCGAGCTGCACGCAACGCTACTAGCCAATCTATTCTTCATATATTTCAAGCAAACATCATAACAGTCAAGTCTAATCTTAATATCATTTTACAAGTACATTACTCATTATAATGTACCATTCCCAAGTTATATCAGCGAGCTTTAACCGTTTATCGTTTATTCCTCTAAACCTAATTCCATGAAAGATTAATATCTAAAGCCGAATGTACAAGGCTACTAAAGATATATACAGTCATATTAACATCTCATTTGAATATACTTTCCCTCCAAAATAAGGTACAAGTCCTTTAAAGCATAATGTACAAGTCATTAATGCACGATATTTAAATAGCCATTTTACCTCCATTTTCCCAAGGATTCTTGTATAATCCATCAAGTACAAGTTACAAAAAAGTCATATACTTCATTTAAATTCTATAATCATCCTCATTTCATAAGATTTCATGAAATGAAACCTAGAAACCCTAACCCGACGGCAAAATTACTAAACAGACCGTTTCTATAATATTTATCCATTTTAAACTTCCACCAACACTCAAATAAGTTGTAATAACTTAATTTGAAACAAACCAATCATATTCAATCATTATTTCATCATTTCATTGCAAGTATGACCGAAATAAATCCACGAAACCCTAAACGTGCCCTAATTTGACTTTGGACTCCTTTACTTGTTTTCACCTATTTTAAACCTAAACCAGCTATCAAATCTTGTTAATAACTCCTAATACAATCCTTATAAACATTAATCCATCATTATTGATCAAGTATACTTGAAATGCAAACACAAAAACTCAATTCGTGCCCTATTGAGCCAGCGACCTCCATTTTTGCATTTTGACCCATTTTAAAAACTTTCCTATTGCAAACATGCCCATGGTGATAAACTCTAACTTGTTCCCTATGCAGCTTACAAGGTTTCTCTTTGAGTTTCCAGGCCAAAATCAAGCCATAACTTCTCCATGTTGGCGCATTTCATAGCGCGGACACCACAAGCACCAAAACTAACCTCCCACATCACTCTCTTACAACTTAGGACCCTCCATACACCCTTGTAGACTCCCTAACTCAAGCTATTATCGAAATAGACACCTCACCCATCACATGGCCTCCATGTTACGAACAAGTATAAATAGGGTTGTAAAACCTTCATTTCAAACTCATCCCCCACTTCCTCCTCTATAAACCCTTAATAGCAGCAATACTTTTGCTCAAAAAAGGACCTATAAAGGTCTTAAGAGTCTCAAGAACGAAGTGGAAGCAAAAGAAACCAAGAAAAGATGCCCGTGAGTCGTTATTCTAGGGCGTTCGAAGCTAAAAAGTTGTCCCGATTTTGACCCGTTTCCAAGCTATAAGCTCAAACCCAGGTTCTGGATGTTCCACTTCTGCTCCTACACTCTTATAATGTTCATATGATCCTAAATAAACTCTTGTTAAAGTTTTATAACTCAATTCATGCTCATTTTCCATTTTGATCTAAAACCGTACACCCAAAACCCTAATTTCAAGTTTTTCTTGAATCTATGAGCTAATATGATAAAATGTTGTTATAATATATTTGAACATGCTTAACTAATGTTATTATAACCACTTTATTAAGTCTTGAAGGAATTTGAATTAAAAACCCACGCGTTTTCATTATAAAACCCTAATTCGACCCGTTTTGATTTCTAGCTTAACGAATCGTTATTTTAAACTTTTGTTAAGTTAAACCTTCATATTTTAGCTTATATTAATAAGCTATAACCTGCAAATGTCTTTTGGAATGTTAAAATAAGCTTGCATGGCAATTCGGACTTGTTTTGTAAACGTTATCCATGCAAGGGGTATATATCGTAACTTTCTGAAACTTATAACTAAAAGGACTAAAAATGTCATTTTATCAAAGTTATAACTATAAGGGTCTATTATGTCACTTTCCAAAGTACAAGGTTTACTTTATACATCTTTTAAACTAGAAGGACCAAACTTGTAAAAGTGCAAACTCCAAGGGTATATTTTGCCATTTTTCATTCTCAAGGGTCTAAAATGTAACATTTTGAAAAAGTATAAAAATGTATTCAAAACCTTACGAGACACAACTTTAATTAACGCTTGTCGTGCTTAACATTTCCAGTTATTGAACAAAACGCTTAAAACCGATTATGTTATAACTATTATATAACTCATCAATCATGTGCTTTTAAATCCTGTTCTGAATCCATATCGTATCACAATACTAGGGAGCTTCATATTAAGGGATTTCATCTTGGTATTACGTTCTGACTGAGTTGTTGGGTTTACGATTTAAAGTGCCCTAGCTCCTCAAGCGTTTACTGAATGACCTCTGAATTATGATGGCCCGAACGGTGATGCAATACTCCATAATAATCTAATCAAACTAAGACTTGACATATTACCTCAGGTTGCGTGTTGAAGCCATTTACTTTTCAAGATTGATATACTTTCCGCCCGAGTTGATAACATCGTACTACCATACCGACGCATTTCAATTCATATACCTTTGCTATCTTTTAGATTTCCCTATACTGTCAAAGTGAGATTTCATAGCCTTGCTTTTAAAAATTACATGTTTTATAAACCCGCGAGGGGGATACATGCTTGTTAAAAACTCTTATGCATACTCGTTTATTTTATAACAATGTGATTACTTTTCAAAGAGTTAGTGAGTTCATAGCCTTACTTTTAATTACGAATACAAGTGTTTTTCTAGATTATATGCTATCCTGATATACCATTATAACTAATGTCTAAGTTACTTTATACCAAAAGTCCCTCATTATCATGGACCATTAATCACTTACAGGTGAACACGAATATTGTGGATAGATCTATCAGGATTGACGAATCATGTTTGTGTTAGGCAGATAGGTAACCAAGCACACTATAATTGATGTCATGGTATATTGGAATTACCTACAAACGAGGGCCATTATCTCTATATATTTATAATATCATATCAATTTGTGTATTTATATTTACACACGTCCGTTTGGTGTGCTTAAGCTTAACGAAACAAGACGAAATAATACATTATAACTGTAATACCATTTTTCATTGATAATTGTATTCGTTGTAATTATTACAAATAACGGGTGTATAAATGTAACCAATATCCACACTATCAATAACAATTTACTATAAACAAATGCTTTTTTAACAATTGTACAACAAATGGGTTACCAATTTCACTTATGATGACTTGTATTCAACTCACTTATCATTTCAACCTATGAGATCACTCACTTTGTGTTGACCTTTTTAGCATGTTTATCTCAGGTAATTGAGCAACTTATGGCACAGAGTGGCATGGACTTGAAGATGGCTAAAACCTGTTATATTCACATTGTATG
The DNA here is from genome assembly GCA_026074375.1 of Tanacetum coccineum. Taxonomy (NCBI): domain Eukaryota; kingdom Viridiplantae; phylum Streptophyta; class Magnoliopsida; order Asterales; family Asteraceae; genus Tanacetum; species Tanacetum coccineum. The sequence continues at coordinate 46,909 of BQNB010007026.1, forward strand.
TACTAGATTTTGGGACTGCCTTTGTAAAAACTCTGATCTTTAAATGATATGATAACGTATCTTTTGAAAAATACGTCTCTTTTGAGTCGTTTTCTAATGATTAGCACTGTGTACCTATGAACGTAATCCCCCAGATTGCCTTCCGCTTCTAAATGTACAAATTGGGTTTGGTGTAACATATTGGTATCGGCGCCAAGGTTATAGAGAACAGGTCAAAACCTCTTAACTATAACCACATTTTTTTCTAGCCACAAAGTCCTCTATGCCAACTTGCCTTCCAGAACAATGTGTAAAGATACATAACTATTATACAATCTTTTACCATAATAACTTAGTGTTATTTCCGACTGGGTTTGTTATTAGAACGCTGTTTTTCTCCACAACCCACTTACTTCCTATATTGTGGAGGCTTTTCCTCTATGATATTCTTAACTATATTCGGTCTCATCGGATTATTTCCCAGCTTCATCAGGAATACTTCTTTTTACTCTTCGAAAACTCTAAAGCCTACATGATCCTACCAGTTATTTTACCTTTCAACAATAATCATTGTTTAAAGGACGTACAAGCATTTTTATGCTAAAGGATTCACCTATTTCATCACCAGATTCCTATTACTCCACCAGCTATTTTAATCCATCTCAAGTATTCACCACCATCATACTATTTGATTCCTCATATTCTTTGTTCTCTGAAGGAACTGTACACCTAAGAAGCAATCCATTCCCCATCTTATTCCTCAACTTAGTTATCTAATTCATCTTGGAATCAAACATGTAATTTGGTATACCACATCTTTCTCGTTTTTATACTCCAAACCCCACATCAAAATAAGTGAAATATAGAACTTCAATTTTAGATGCATCATGAGGAACAAATCGACGATATTCTAAATTACCTAGATGAACTCTCTTTTCACCGCATGAGAAAATGGTAGGATGGACGTATTAATGAAACAAAAATGATCATACAAATAAATGGTACCGAACTAAAGACCAAACTTAAGAGATTCGTTCTCAGATTATATTGAACTTTAAAAGAAGCATATTAGGGCAAAAGGAATATAAGATTTCTTTTCTCACTATAGCATTTCCAATTTGAACAAATCTTAAGTGAAAACCAACCAAGTCATCACCAAAACCAGATCAGGAGAATCTTTAGGATGTCAATCTACCGGCTAAAATCAACAAATTATACGGACTAGTGATAGCTTTTTCCTAGCCACGGGATGTGTGGTAATAAATAAAAACATTGTGCAAATCTTGCCTCTATTATAGTAAGAATGCAAGGTGTTTATAAGATAATCCGTTTCAGACCTTATTTATTTCATAATACCAAACTTATCTCTCTTTCATTCATCCCCTTTAATCATTTGCAATCATTCGCATCATCTTCTATCATTATGAAATCCATAAAACTCTAAGTGCTTTATAAAAGCAATTACTTTTAACGATTTTTAAGATCACATTTATCTTTTAAGTTACTTACCTTTCAAAACTTGTGATCTCATCTTATTAGTGTTGTCTTAGTGATAGCATGCCTCCTAAAAGGATGCAAGAATTGAAACCCCAACAACATAACTTTGGCTGCCATCCAGCAACTGATTGCTAATGGCATTGCCACAACTCTGGAAGCACAAGCTACAACAACATGGCAAATGCTAGTAATCCCAAACAAGTACACCCGGACCTACTGGACACTCTTATAGTAAAAACGATGGAAACAACTATTAAAGAATTCGTTAACTGTCAACCTTTCTACTTCAATGGTACGGAAGGAGCAGTTGGCCTCATTCGCTGGTTTGAGCTGACTAAATCGGTATTTTCTTGTAGCAACTGTGCCGAGGAAAACAAAGTGACATTTGCTACCGGTACCTTAATCGATGATGCCCTGTCCTAGTGGAATGCATACGCCCAACCTATTGGAATAGATCAAGCCAATCTGTAACACCCCCAAATTTTACAATCAACGTCAGAGGAAACACTGGGGTTGCTACTTCATAGTTCTACACTAAGTTACAGAAAAGCCCTCAAAAGAGTCGTTTAATAAAATGTCACATTTCGATTTAAATAAATCAGAAGTTGTGAAAATTTAGGTCCCAACAATTTATAATTTAACAAAGTTCATGAGTTCAACGTGACTCATTATGTATAATTAAAAAGAAAACATTTATTCGAATGTGAAGAAAACCAGAGACCTTATAGTTTTGATATCCAGCGTCTCGATGCTCCCATGCCAGTAGCATGATAATGACTGAGAAAATTACATGCAAAAACGTCACAATAATGTTGGTGAGATTCATAGGTTTTAGCAGAAAACCGCATTGAAATAATTCAATGATATTTCCTTAGAAAAGTAGCGTTTTACAACCTTTCACAAGCATTATTTCCAAAAAAATCCAAATAGGGATTTCAATAACAAGAATATTTAGTAATGGGACTCACAGCTTTTTAGTTCATCAAACATCAATACATCAAGTGTATTTGCTAAATACCATATTCCACATTATCGCCATGAGCCCTTGACACCGACGCCTTGACACAGCATATATCTTTTTATATGCTCACAAATTTTGCCCCATACAAGGTACAATTGCCAGATACCTACCTCTCAATACAAAAACGTCTCCTAAACGGGTGTTCTTGTGTATTAATGATCCATGAACCCTCAGACGGGGTTGTCAACCCAATAGATCTATTTAATGTATTAGCGCTTCCCCCACTATAGGGCAAATTAACGGTTCAAATTTGAGGACTTTTGGCAATATCTACTCATGCGAATAATCTCATAATCGGGACAAAGCATATCTTCAAGCATTGTGTCCAATTTAAAACAAGTAGTATGGTATTCAAACTCACTGTTTTGTAAATAGTATATCAATGTTCTCAAAACATTTAGTAAGCAATTCATCTCTTCAATAATTCCAATGGTAAACCACCATTTATCAAAACATGTGTAACAAAATATGTAATAAGCAAAGCAATAGCTTTAGTGAAAACCAATTCTGTAACAGCTTAAAGTAGAAAAGAAATATTTTACTTAGTAAAACAAGCATGTATTCTCACCCCGAAAATAGTTACGAAAACCATTAAAAGAGCAAAGGTGGGCTTGACTCACCATTGATTGAAGACCACAATCAATAATCAATCAATCAAAGCGTCACCGATAACGAACTCGACCGCGACCTATAATTATGTCGCTCGGTTACTATATAATAAAGTACGAACGAAAGATGGTTCATCGCTACTGATAGAATTCGTATAAAATACACATGTGTATGAGTAAATCACACTTGAGCATTGATCCTAATATCACACAATATTAGGTTTGCGGATCGTTCTTTTTATTTATATCATACATCGCTTAAGCGAATACTTTCTATTTTAGGAAACTTTCTATTTTTGGAAAGTTACCAATTTGAGAAAGTTACATTTGGTAAGTCTCGGCATCCAATTATATTTGTAAAAATATTATTTACCTCGTCGAAATTTCGACTTTCATTTGGTTATTAATTACCCATATGGGATTTGTCTCGTATGATTACCAAAAGTTACTATTTTTCGAATTTATGCCGTTCAATCAACCGTTAAGTCTAACTTGTTATACTTCGTAAAAATAATAGGTTTATTATTTTTGATAAACGTTCAATAAGTTTGTATTAAAACCGTTGACTTTTATGTCAATATTTTGACTTTCTTTGACTTTTGTGACTTATATTTTTCTTGTATCCAAATCTGACCGCGCCAAACGACCTATAAATCACATTTACACGACTCGGTCAAAAGAAGAAAGGAAAGAATTTTATGCAAAACGATATTTCGGACAACTTTTTAGTTTTAGTCGAGACCCGAAAACTCGCAAAAATATGACAAATACGCCCCTGCAAGAATCTCTCCCCCTTCTGTTCGGAAACTTGATATTTTTAATAAACAAAGCAACAGTTTGACCATGGTTTTGACCGCTTTATATCACATTTTCTGACTATTGACCAAAAAAGAGATATTATAGAAAACGTATTTCGGAAATTTAGTGTTTGCCGGGAAGCTTGAAACGGACATCGAAAGTGCTCAAAACGCTATGAAAATCTGGACAGAACCTATTATTTTTTATAATAGCAGGAAACAAAGATTATAAAAATTCAAACTTCTTTGGCCATATAACTTCTTCGTTATAAGAGTTACGGGACGTACTCGACTTTACGAACGAACATAAAAATATAGCTCTTTCATATTCCTAAATCAAAAAATTCAATTTTTATAATAATCTCGACGCGAAATCAGTGTCAAAGCTGCTGTCGAAATTTAACTTTTACGAAACGCGTTCAAAAACTATTTTCGACCATAAAAATTTATTCACAACTATCTAAAATAACCTATACTCGATATCGTCTAGTCAATCATTCAAATATCACCATAGTTAGCGGAAGTTCCTCGGTTCCAATCAATGCAAATATTTATAATCGATTCGAATCATAAAAATAAAGTAACACTAGTATTAAAAATACTCACAAAAGCTTAAATAAAGCTAGATCGGGCCAAAAACTCGGAATCGCCTTTTTCTCCTCGCCTTACCGCGGTTCAGAACCGACCCAATTACACAAAACCACAAAATGTTAACTTAATCCCAACTTGCTACAATGTTTATTTATCACATTGGTAGTGTTTTCCAACCCATTTCGACAAACTCGAACAATCCAAAAATAGAGAAATATTCAATGCATGTTATATATTTTTAGTGAAAACTTAGAAAATACGAGAGATTCGGAAAATATAAGTTGTTCGGGTTGCATGTGAATTTTTCCGGCGGACCACGGCGGCGTTGACGTGCGGCCAGGGGCTGGCGACGGTGGGCGGTTTCCGGTGGTGGTTGGTAGGAGCTTAGAGAGAAATGTGTGTGTGTTTGTGTTATAAAATGAAGGAAATAGAAGAAAATTCCTTTATATAGTATCTTATTTTAGCTTTTGGCAAACAATAGTCCTCCCCTCCTTTTATCTTTATATTTTGACACACCATTACTTTTATGTAAATAAAAACTGACACGTGACTCGGGCTTACACTTCAGGACCATTTTATTTCCATCACATTTTTTTTTGTTTTTAAAAATTTAATAAAATGGTTGTACACTTTTAAAACGCGAGTTGCTTCGAACAAGGAACAAAGTCGACACGGTTCGAAAAATAATATATTTACGATCATAAAAGATAATAACGAGACGGCGTTCAGTTAAATTTTTACGATGATCAAGACGGTTAACGGTCGCTTGCGGTCAACGTCTGACTCTGCGAAAGTCAAAAATTAAAATTATTAAGTTTCTCAAAAATTATTCGTAATAAAATACGAAAATATTTTTTTCGACAAATATTTAAAAAATGTCAGGCTCGTTCACCGGAACCTCATAAAATAATATTTAATCGACGTCGAATACGCTATTGTCTGTACGCGTCGCGAAATCGGGTTGTTCACAATCAAATCACTGGATCGAATTGATAAGGGACTCTTCACCAAATAGAAGTATTGCCCATCGAACTGAAGCAACAAATGGAAGTAAAATTTTTACAATTGGGTTGTGATAAAAGAAAATCAATCTTAAGACTTTACATTAGGGTAGATTTTCGAGGGAATTTAGCCATCTTATGCCCAAACATGGGTACCAAAACACAGAAAACTTATGGAAGTCTTATCAGTGATTACCCAGAAGTATTGAAGGAAATGTTACTGCCTCGAAGCCTCAAACTTTGGAGGAAGCCATCAACATAGCCCAGAGATTAATGGATCAGATAATAAAGCATAATTCTGTGCAAGAAACCAATGATCACAAACAAAATCTTGAGGATAAGGGAAACATCATCAACAACAACAACCGTAACAATGATTACCACCAACAGCAGAATAGAAGGCAAGAAACCTTCAGGACTGATGCTGCCACCAATGGGTATACTGGGAATCATCCCTTGTGTGAAAGGTGCACCCTGCATCACATAGGACCCTGTACTGTCAAGTGTCGAACTTGTAACAGAGTAGGTCATCGGACCAAGAATTGCATAAACAAAATACCAGCCACTAGAAACAACCTACAATCAGTATCCATAACTTGTAATGTCTGTGGAGAGAAAGGACATTATGTAAATTGGTGCTCAAAAGCAAACAACAGGGCCACAAGAGGGCGTACTTAGAGACAAGTTTACTTTTGTTCACTCTAGGATTTCTACTCTAGAAACAACTCTCGAAGATATTCAAGTTTCATCAGAATCTTCTTTAGTCTAAAAACCCCAAACATCAAGCTACAATCTTTGTCGTTTGTTGCTTTTATCTAGAATCCTATCTCGAGACACGTAGCATAAGTATCAACTCTTTTAAAGTTTCATATGTAAAGTTATCCATAAAATAATAAAGTGATGATTTCGTTATATCTTGTTATCTGGTGATATCAAAACTCGACATCATTTATCAATTCTATTAATTCTATTATGTTCAACTCTGAATACTCTCCTCATACCTTTGAAACATAAATTATCATCCTCGACTATATGGGCGTCAGTACAATTAATATCTTAATATTTTTCTTACCTTTCATAATCATATCATTTTCTACACATTACCATTTCGATATCATGTTTTATGCTTAGGTAAGACGATTTATGATCATCTTATTGAAATGAATTAGGATGCTTCTTCATTTGAATAAGAAATCATAAATCTCTGAACTATAAATTTATAAATTCTCAGTTACAAGGATTTGGACGCTTCTCTTTGTAAGTGACAAATTATGAATATGTAGTATATAGCATACAAACAAGTTTCTTTCAATCCGTTTGTACAAATAATTCCTATTCTTCATTAATCATTATCATTATTACCTTCATCATCTGTTTGTTTCTAAATTTATATCATACATGATTAGCAACTCTCTTACAACTCATAATCATTCCTTGACATCTCTCCGGCATTCGACCTAAATCTCGGGACGAGATTTCTATAAGGGGTGGAGACTATAACAACCCAAAATTTTCATCAAATGAAAAATCAATATATTTTATTATGATCACAATTATACTGGGAAATTTTTCGCTTTATTACATTACTTGCATTGCCAATATCTCAATATGCAATATAACTTGCATAACTAAAGTTAACAAGCTCACGCAACCTACCTATGGCAATCTTATCTTCATATATGTCAAGCAAACATCATAACATGTCAAGTCAATATCTTAATATCATTATTACAAAGTACATTACTCATATAATGTACCATTCGTAAAGTTATATCAAGACGGGCTTTAAACCGTTATCGTATACCTCTAAACCCTAATTCCATGAAGGGTTAATATCTAAAGTGAATGTACAAGCTACTAAAGCATATGTACAAGTATTATAGAATCTCATTTGAAATATAAACTCCCTCCAAGTCAAAGTACAAGTTTTCAAAGCACAATGAACAAGTCATTAAGCATGACATCCAAAATAGCCGTTTTACCTCCGTTTTCATTCTAGTTTCTTAACCACCACTTTTGTACAAGCTACTACACTCAATATACAATATGTAAACCCTAATTATTATATTCATAAGCTCTCATACATATTTTTACACTCAAAACCCTAATTTAAAACCTAGAAACCCTAACCCAAGCTAAATAGTAAACTATGACCCATTTCTTGGTTTTTATCCATTATAAATCTCAACCAACACCCAAATAAGTTGTAATAACTTATTTTACAACATTACCAATCATATACTATCATCATTTAATCATTTCATTTCAATTCTATGCGAATTATAACAAGCAACCTATCATGTCCTAATGTGAATATATAAACACTGTTTTACTCATTTTTTTTTTTCGCCCATTTAAAATCCAAACTATTATCAACTCTGTTACTAACTCCTAATACAAACCTTGTGATTATTTATCCACATTTATAAAATAAGTATACATGAAATTCAAACCTAAAAACCCCATACGTGCCCTAATTCTAACCCATGACCAAAATTTCCATTTCTACCCATTTAAAACCCGAACCACTTATCAAATCTTGTTAATAATCCTTAAAACAAGTCTTGTGATCAGTAATCCATCATTGTTAGCTAACTATACTTGAAAATCCAAGCCAAAAACCTTAAACGAGCCCTAATGGAACCCGTATACAGTATTCTTGCAATCTAACCTATTTCAAAGTTTCCTTTGCAACCAAGCACCTTATGACTAAGTAACTTACCTTCCCAAGCAGCTTACAAGGTGCTTAATTCATTTCCATGGCCAAAATTAAGCCACAACCTCTCCTTGTTGGCTCATTTCAGCCGCGACACACAACACACTTTCAAGACCTCCACAAACTTCCACCTTACACCATAGCCTCTCCAACTCACTCCCTAGCCTCTCCACATCACCCCCACCTGTCCTAACCTTAATCCTTAAGTTCCCTTGGCCTCCAAGGGTCAAACTAGTATAAAAAGGGGTGCCATACCTTCATTTCAACTCATCCCCCACTTTCCGCTCTTTATACACCTCATCGCAGCAATCCTTTTGCTCAAATAAGTTCTTAGAGGTCCTATAGAAGTTGATGAACAGAAGTGAAGCAAAAGAAAACAAGGAAAAGATGCCTCGGAGTAGTATATTACTAGGCGTAAAAGCTAAAGTTCCTGATTTCGACCCGTTTCCAAGCTATCAAGATCAAACCATGGTTCTGGATGTTCCATTCTACTCATTACACTCTCTTATATGTTCATTATGATCCTAATAAACTCTTGTTAATGTTTTTATAACTTAATTCATGATCTTTTTCCTTTTTGATTAATAGCGTACACCCAAACCTAATTTCATGTTTATCTTGAATCTCTGAAGCTAATATGATAATGTTGCTATAATCTTCTCTTACCATGCTTAAACTATGTTATTTATAACCCCACTTTTTCAAGTTCTTGATGTAATTTGAATTAAAAACTACGCGTCGTTTCATTATAAAACCTTATTCGACCCGTTTTGTTTTTCTAGCTTACCGAATCGTTATTTAAACTTTTTGTTTAAGTTAAACCTTATATTTTAGATTATATTATATATGATATAACCTACAAATGTTCTTTTGGAATGTTTAATACGCTTGCATGGCAATTCGTAACTTTCTGGAATCTTTATACTAAAAGGACTAAAAATGTCATTTTATTAAAGTTATAACTATAAGGGTCTATTATGTCACTTTCCAAATTACATGGTTTATATTATACATCTTTTAAACTAAAAGGACCAAACTTGTAAAAGTGCGAAACTCCAAGGGTATATTTTGCCATTTTTTCAGCTCTCCAAGGGTCTAAATGTACATTAGGAAAAGTATAAAACTGTATTCAAAACCTTACAAGATAAACTATAACTAACGCTTGTCGTGATTAACATTTTAGTTATTGAACAAACGCCTTTTTAAACGATTATGTTATAACTATTTTATAACTCATCAATCATGTGCTTTTAAATCCTATTCTGAATCCATATCGTATCACCATACTTGGGAGCTTCATATTAAGGGATTTCATCTTGGTATTACGTTCTGACTGAGTTGTTGGGTTTATGATTTAAAGTGCCTTAGCTCCTCAAGCGTTTACTGAATGACCTCTGAATTATGATGGCCCAAACGGTGTTGATGAATTACTCCCATATAATCAAATCCAATGCTTAAAAGACTTGACATATTACCTCAGGTTGCGTGTTGCATGTTGAACCCATTTACTTTTCAATTTGATATACTTTCCCCCCGAGTTGATAACATCATACTACCATACCGACGCATTTCATTTCATATGCCTTTGCTATCTTTCAGATTTCCCTATACTGTCAAGGTTTGGAATTCATAACTCGCCTTTTACTAATTTACAGTTTTATATATCGCGGGGAGATACTGATTGTAATAAGCTCTTTTGCATACTGTTTATTTTATAACAATGCTTTGAGTACTTTTCTAATGACTTAGTGAGTTCATAGCTCACTTTTATTCTTTAATCTTTCATCAAACCCGGTTGAGGGGGATACCTGCTATAAATTATGAATACAAGTGTTTTTCTAGATTATATGCTATCCTGGTATACCATTATAACTAATGTTTAAGTTACTTTATGCCAAAAGTCCCTCATTATCATGGACATTATTCATTACGGTAGTGATATGGAGAAAGCGAATTATTGTGGATAGATAGATCTATCGGGATTGACGAATCCTGTTTGTGTTAGCCGGATAGGTAACCAAACACACTATATTTGAATTTCATAGGTATATGGCAATTACCTACACCGAGGGCCATTATCTCTATATATATATATATCACATCAATTTGGGTATATATACTAGTCAGTTTGTGTGCCATGAGCTTAGACGAAACAAGACGAAATAATACATTATAACTGCAATACCATTTTTCCATGATAATTGTATTCGTTGCAATTATTACAAATAACGGGTGTATAACAACGTAACCCAATATCACACTGTCAATAACACATTACTATAACACTGCTTTTATAACAATTGTACTGGTTACAATTATCACTTATGATGACTTGTATTCAACTATTACATTTCAAACCTATGAATTTCACTCAACCTTTGTGTTGACTTTTAGCATGTTTATCTTAGGCAATTGAGCAACTTATGGCACAAAGTGGCATGGACTTAAAGATGTCTAAAACTTGTTATCATTCACATTTTATGTTTCTAGATTTTGGGACCTGCCTTTGTAAAACTCTGATTTTAAATGAATGATAACGTATCTTTTGAATAACGTCTCTTTTGAGTCGTTTTCTATGATTATGACTGTTGTACTATGAAGTAATACCCCAGATTAGCTTCCGCTGCTATATGTAAAAATGGGGGTGTTACAGATTGGTATCAGCACCATGGTTATAGAGAACAAGGTCAAAACCTTAACTATAACCACATTTCTTTTTCTAGCCATCAAAGTCCTCTGTGCCACTGCATTCCCAGAACAATATGTAAAGATACATAACTATTATACTATATTATACCATAAATAACTTATGTTATTTACGACTGGGTTGTTATCAGAATGATGTCTTCTCCCAACCACTCTACTTCCAATATTGAGGATACTTTTTCCTCTATGAATATTCTTAACTATACTTCGGTCTCATCGGATTATTTCCCAGCTTCATCGGGAAGCAGTTCTTTTAACTCTTCGGAAAACTTTAAAGATAATATGATCCCACCAGTATTCTCACCTTTCTACAATAATTCTTGTTTAAAAGACGTACACGCATTTTATGCTAAGGAATCACCTATTCCATCACCACATCCTATTACTCCACCAGCTATTTTGACTCCATCTCCGGTATTACCACCATCACTACTGTTTGATCCCTGATATTTCTTTGTTCCTGAAGAATTATTACTACCTAAGAAGCAAATCCATTCCCCATCTTCTTCCTCAACTACGTTATCTAATTCATCCTGGAAGCAAGCCTATAATCTAGAATCCCACCACGAGACATGATGATGTAAGATATGTAAGAAAAAGTTATCCATGAAATAATAAAGTGATGATTCCGTTACATCTTGTTATCTGGTGATATCAAAACTCGACATCATTTGTCAATTCCATTAATTCTATTATGTTTAACTCTGAATACTCTCCTCATACCTTTGAAACATAAATTATCATCCTCGACTATATAGGCGTCAGTACAATTAATATCTCAATATTTTTCTTACCTTTCATAATCATATCATTTTCTACACATTACCATTTTGATATCATGTTTTATGCTTAGGTAAGACGATTTATGATCATCTTATTGAAATGAATTAAGACGCTTCTTTATTTGAATAATAAATTATAAATCTCCGAACTATGAATTTATAAATTCTTAGTTACAAGGATTTGGACGCTTCTCTTTGTAAGTTACAAATTATAAATAAGTAGGCTTAAGTATATAGCATACAAACAAGTTTCTTTCAATCCGTTTGTACAAATAAATCCTTTTCTTCACTTAATTATTATCATTATTACCTTCATCATCTGTTCGTTTCCAAATTTATATCCCACATGATTAGCAACTCTCTTACAATTCATAATCAATCCTTGATATCTCTTCGGCATTCGACCTAAATCTCAGGACGAGATTTCTGTAAAGGGTGGAGACTATAATAACCTAAAATTTTCATCAAATGCAAAATCAATCTATTTTATTATGATCACAATTATACGGGGAATTTTTTTGCTTTATTACATTACATGCATTGCCAATATCTCAATATGCAATGTAACTTGCATAACTGAAGTTAAAAAGCTCACGCAACCTACCTATGGAAATCCTATCTACATATATGTCAAGCAAACATCATAACATGTCAAGTCAATATATTAATATCATACATTACTCATATAATGTACTATTTGCAACATTATATCAAGACGGGCTTTAAACCGTTATCGTATACCTCTAAAACCCTAATTTCATGAGAAGTTAATATCTAAAGTGAATGCACAAGCTACTAAAGCACAAGTACAAGTAATATAACATCTCATTTAAAATATAAACTCCCTCCAAAATAAGGTACAAGTCTTATAAAGCACAATGTACAAGTCATTAAGCATGACATCCAAAATAGCCGTTTTACCTCCGTTTTCATTCTAGTTTCTTCACCACCACTTTTGTACAAGCTACTACACTCAATATACAATGTATAAACCCTAATTATTCTATTCATAAGCTCTCACACATATGTTTACACTCAAAACCCTAATTTAAAACCCTAAACCCTAAAACCGAGCTAGTTTCTAAACCATGACCCATTTCTTGATTTTTATCCATCATAAACCTAAACCAACTCTCAAATAAGTTGTAATAACTTAATTTACAACATTAAAAATCACATTCCATTATCATTTCACCATTTTAACAACAATGTACAAGAATTAAATCTAGAAAATCCTAATTTGAACTTTTAACCCGTTTACTCATTTTCGCCTATTTTAAACCCAAACCACCTATCAAATCTTGTTAATAACTCTTAATATAAGTCTTGTAATCATTAATCCATCATTATTAAACAAGTATACACAAAATGCAAGCTTAAAAACCCTAATGAGCCCTAATTGAACCCGTATACACCTTTTTCTCATTTTACCCATTTTTAAGTTCCATATTGCAAACAAGCACCTCAATGAATAAGAAATTTCATCCCTAAGCAGCTTAAAAGCATCTAAAGTATATATCTTAGCCACCAAGTTTGCCACATGGCCTTTCTTTTTCTCTTTTTAAGCCGTGGCACACAAACACCCCTTATAAGCCTTCCAACACCTCCATGCTACTTTATAGCCTTGATAACTCATCATCTATCCTCTCCTCATCATCTTCTAGCTGTTACACATGTCTAAGAATCAAGTATAAGCATCCCTTGGCCTTCAAGACTCTATTCGTGTATAAATAGGGGCATAAACCCCTCATTGTAACTCATCCCCTACTTCCTCCTCTATAACCCATAATAGCAGCAATAATTTGCTCAAAGAAGTTACTAAGAGGTCCTAATAAGTCTCAAGAATAGAAGTGAAGCAAAAGAAACCAAGAAAAGAAGCTCGTGAGTCATTATTCTAGGCGTACGAAGCTAAAAATCCTAATTTCGACCCATTTCCAAGCTATAAGCTCAAAACCAGGTTCCATAAGCTTACATTCTGTTTTCATACCCCTATGATGTTCATATGATCATGCATAAACTCTTGTTAAAATTTTATAACTCAATTCATGCTCATTTTCCATTTTGATCTAAAATCGTATACCCGAAACCCTAATTTCAAGTTTTTCTTGAATCTATGAGCTAATATGATAAAATGTTGTTATAATCTATCCTAACATGCTTAAATAATGTTATTATAACCACTTTATCAAATCTTGAAGGAATTTGAATTAAAAACCCACGTGTTTTCATTATAAAACCCTAAATTGACCCGTTTTGATTTCTAGTTTAACGAATCGTTATTTTAAACTTTCGTTAAGTTAAACCTTCATATTTTAGCTTATATTAATAAGCTATAACCTGAAAATGTCTTTTGGAATGTTAAAATAAGCTCGCATGGCAATTTAGACTTGTTTTGTAAACGTTATCCATGCAAGGGGTATATATCGTAACTTTCTAAAACTTATAACTAAAAGGACTAAAAATGTCATTTTATAAAAGTTATAACTATAAGGGTCTATTATGTCACTTTCCAAAGTACAAGTTTTACTTTATACATCTTTTAAACTAGAAGGACCAAACTTGTAAAAGTGCAAACTCCAAGGGTATATTTTGCTATTTTTCATTCTCAAGGTCTAAAATGTAATATTTTGAAAAAGTATAAAAATGTATTCAAAACCTTACGAGACACAACTTTAATTAACGCTTGTCGTGCTTAACATTTCCAGTTATTGAACAAAACGCTTAAAACCGATTATGTCATAACTATTACCCATCAATCATGTGCTTTTAAATCCTGTTCTGAATCCATATCGTATCACAATACTAAGGAGCTTCATTTTAAAGGATTTCATCTTGGTATTACATTCTGACTGAGTTGTTGGGTTTACAATTTAAAGTGCCCTAGCTCCTCAAGCGTTTTCTGATGACCTCTGAATTATGATGGCCCGAACGTTAATGCAATACTTCATAATAATCCAATCAAACTAAGATTGACAATTTTGTTTTATTTACCTCAGGTTGCGTGCTTGAGTGGTGTGCATTTACTTTTCAAGATTGATATACTTTCCGCCCGAGTTGATAACATCGTACTACCATACCGACGCATTTCATTTCATATACCTTTGCTATCTTTTAGATTTCCCTATACTGTCAAAGTGAGATTTCATAGCCTTTGCTTTAAAAGAGGGTCTTTTATTTTAAAACCCGCGCGGGGGATACATGCTTGTTTACAAACTCTTTTAATACTGCGTTTTTTTATAACATTATGATTTCATTTTCAATAGACTTTGTGAGTTCATGCCTCACTTTTTAATCTCTTTAATGTTCATAAACTCGTGAGGGGGGGAAACTTGTTATAAATTAATATACAAGTATTTTCCAAACTATTTGCTACTCGTGAGATACCATTACTATAATGTCTAAGTTACTATATGCCCAAGTCCCTCCAGTATCATGGACCCTTTATCACTCTGCGAGTGGACGCCGAATTATTGGGAATAGTATCTATCGGGACTTGACGAACGAATCCTGTATTGTTAGCCGGATAGGTTACCAAACAACACTATATTGATTCATAGGTATTTGGCATTTTACCTACCCCGAGGGCCATTATATTTATATTATTATCATATGTGTATATATATACCCAAATTGATGTGATATATATATATATATATATATATATATATATATCACATCAATTTGGGTATATATATACACCAGTCAGTTTGTGTGCCATGAGTTTAGACGCAATAATACATTATAAATGCAATACCATTTTTCCATGATAATTGTATTCGTTGCAATTATTACAAATAACGGGTGTATAACAACGTAACCCAATATCACACTATAACGCATTACTATAACACTGCTTTTATAACAATTACTTATGATGACTTGTATTCAACTATTACATTTCAAACCTATGAATTTCACTCAACCTTTGTGTTGACTTTTTAGCATGTTTATCTTAGGTAATTGAGCAACTTATGGCTCGGAGTGGCATGGACTTGAAGATGGCTAAAACTTGTTATCATTTACATTTTATGTTTCTAGATTTTGGGACCTGCCTTTGTAAAACTCTGATTTTAAATGAATGATAACGTATCTTTTGAACAACGTCTCTTTTGAGTCGTTTTCTATGATTATGACTGTTGTACTATGAAGTAATACCACAGATTAGCTTCCGCTGCTATATGTAAAAATGGGGGTGTTACATTCTATCACTTTGTTCACAATATCAGTCCACTTATCAGGAATAGGCAGCATGTTCATCTTATACTTCAATACATCCCAAATCTTAGCTGAGAAATCACACCTAAAAAATAGGTGGTCTTGTGAATCATTACACCTACTGCATAGAGGACATAACAGTAGACTCTTATTCCGTTTCATCATTCTATCTTGAGTAGCTAATTTCTCTTTGACTGCCATCCATAGGATAAAAGCACACCTAGGATTGCACTGAGAAAACCATATTGCTTTATACCAACGAACACAGGGGTGTACACATTTTAGATCCCACCAAACATCTCTAATGGAGAAGTCAACAATTTAACCATTCCTTTTCCTCCACTTAACTTGATCCTCTTTATTATTGTTGATATCAGGAACTTGTAAATGTCTTATCTGATTGAATCTCATACTCTAACTTCCAGGCCAAGACCACTTCCCATTTTCAATAAGATCTGCAACACAACAATTTTCACTAATTCTGGCATCATGGATGTCCCTATCAGTAACAAATTGTTTCAAGAATCCATGATTACTCCAGTTATCATTCCACATAGAAATTCTCTTACCATTCCCAACTTTATGAATAATATAAGGTCTGATTTTGTTTCTCAGATCAAGCAAAGCTTTCCATGTACCACTATCACCAGGTTCTTCTTCAATGACCCAGAAACTTTTCCCTTTCAATTTGACCAGGTTGACCTATTTCACCCAAAGGCCTTCTTTATTATCAAAAATTTTCCAAATCTGTTTACTAAGTAATACTTCATTCTAATCACCAAGATTTTTTATACCCAGACCACCCTCCTTTTTTGATTTGCAGACATCATTCCAAGAAACTTTGGATCTACCTTTAGCACCACCAAAGGAACTTTTTAAGGATACTATCAATCTCTTTAACAACTGTTTTAGGGATTTTTAACATAGCTGCCCAATAAGTTTGCATTGTAGATAAGACATCTGCAATTAGTTGTAATTTACCAGCATATGAGAGAAATCTATTCTTCCAGTCTTGAATTTTACTCTTTACTTTTTCCACCAGATGATTACAATCCTTAATGCTGAGTTTTTCAGCAAGAAGAGGAATACCAAGATATCTCACAGGTAATTTCCCTACTTTGAATGGAAGAATTTCAATGATTTTCTGTTTGGTGATTTCTTTAACACTTCCAAAGAACACAACACTTTTCTCCATATTAGGCTTCAACCCTGAGCAATGACTGAATTCCAAAAGAGCATCTTTAATGACATTGACAGTGACCTCATCACCATGACATAAGACCAGCAGATCATCAGCAAATGATAGGTGAGTTAATTGCATCTCCTTACAACCTTTATGGAATTTGAACTTTTTACATTCTTTAACCTTTCTTGCAAGCATTAAAGAGAAAACTTCCATTATAAGGGTAAACAAATAAGGGGAGACTAGATCTCCTTGCCTTAGGCCTCTACCACTTCTGAAATACCCATACCTCTCACCATTAATTCCAATAGTAAAAGCAGTAGTAGAAACACATAACATTATCCATCCCACCATCTTTTCATAGAACCCAAAGTTAATTCGAATCTTCCTAAGAAAATTCCAGTCAACTGTATCATAGGCTTTTGCAATGTCTATTTTAAAAGAGCATCTACTAGGCCCATTCTTACAGTTGTATCCTTTTAATAGCTCTTGAGTGATCATCAGATTATCTTGGATTACCCTTCCTGGCACAAAAACACTTTGATTCACATTTACTAGTTTATCTAGGCCACTTTTGATTCTATTTGTGATGATTTTGCTAATATACTTGTATAGAATATTGCAACAGGCAATATGTCTATAATCAGAGACCTTAATAGGATTATTGATTTTAGGGATAAGAATTATCAAAGTAGCATTTAATTCACCAAGAAGCTTGCCTGTGTTGAAAAACTCTCTAATAGCCTGACAAATATCTTTTACCAACTATACTCCATGAATGTTTATAAAATGCAGAAGTAAAACCATCTGGCCCAGGAGCTCTATTTTCCCCAATGTCAAACATAGTTTGGGAAGCTCTTCTTGGTGGTCCAATGCAATATAGATGGATGTATCTTTACGAGAGGTAATAACTGCTTTAACTCGGTATATACTGTTTATAACTTTACTTAAAAAACTATATTTTAGTTATAATAGATTGTTTTTTAAAATTCATACAGGAAGTTAGGTTCTATGAAAAGAATAGTAAGAAACAAAGCAAGGGTTGAGGGATCTATTGTTCAGAGTTATCTTGTAAATGAACTCTCTATGCATTGCTCCTTATATTTTGATCTAAGAATAGAAACACGCTTGAATCGTAAGCCGTGGAATTTTGCTCTAGATATTCATTGCTCTTCTCCAACAAACACTCGATTAAACATATTCAAAGTTCCGTCTCGCAAGTTATTTGATACGGGAACTAAAAGAAATTTGACAAATGCGGAGAAGCATAAAGCACATACATATATCTTGCTTAATTGTGAAGATGTTCACCCTTTTTTAAGGTATGTCAAGGTACTATTTATAATGTTATCAGAATTTGAAAACTATTTATAATGTTACAGAGTCTATGCTGAAACCTGAAAACTGTCATTTCAGGAAATGTTTCATCCTTTTTACTATTAACTGATATGAACCTAACATGGGTCCTAAATTTACAGCAGACCACTCACAGAATATTTGCAGCATAACTGATCCTAATTGACACATAAATTAAATGAATAAACCGACATCACAAATTTCTTAAATGTTTATATTGAATGCTATAGTATGCTTAAGTGCTCACATAACATGTTATCATTGAATGTGTTAAAGTTACTGTATTTATAAAGTTACTAGAATGTGTTAAAGTTACTGTATTTGTGAATGACCACTATTTTTTTCCTTATAATTATCACATGTCTCTAAAAGTTTTTTTGTTTATTGAATAGATTGTTTGATAACTATATAATGCAAGAGGATCCTTACATTGATGAAGAAACACTTGATAGAGCTAGAGATGAGAAATTTGCTTAGTGGTTTAAGGAGCATATACAATCAAATGGTAGAAATAAACACTTGAAAGTCTTAGCACGAGGACCAATACGTTATGTTGAGTCACATAAAGGTTACTTTGTAAATGGTTACAAGTTCCACACCTTGAAACATGGCAATGGGTGGGTCACACATAATAGCGGGGTATGCATGAAAGGTTCTACCTATAATGAGTTTGAATATGATTATTATGGATTGTTGGTTGATGTTTAAGAGGTAAATTACCATGATAGTAATGATCGTTATGTCGTAGTGTTGTTCAAGTGTGATTGGTTTAAACCTATTCAATGGGTAAGGGTTAACCGTATGCATAATTTGGTTGACATCAAGTACAAGTCAAAGGGATGCCAAAATGACCCGTTTACCCTTGCATCGCAAGCGGAACAAGTCTATTATGCACCATATCCGTCAATGACCAAGGAGTTGAAAGATTAGCGGGCTGTTGTTAAAGCGACACCGAGAAGCATATATAAAGTAACACAATTCTCTAGTGAAGTAGTTAACGATAATGTGGATGTTGAAAAGTTCTTTTAAGAGAACAGAATGCCAACGTGTTAAAAAAAACTGATGCAAATGAGAACACTGAAATTATTTCTCTTGTCACTCTAGGAGAAATAAAAGAATTTGGTGATTTAGATGTTGGCGATGCATATATGGAAGTTAGTGAGAATGAAGAAGAGTTTGTAGATACATATGATAATTTAGAAGTCAGCGAGGCTGAAGAAGAGTTTATAGATACATATGATGATTCAAATGACGATAACAAACTCGCTTTATCTGATCATTCTTCTGATGAGGATGAAGTTAACTTATCTGATTATTCTTTGAATGATTAGTACGTACTTCATTTAATTTTCTCTTACCATTGATGCAATATGTTGTTTGCTTATATGTAAATACTCGTGTTGATTATTAATTGCGTCATGTTTAAATGTAGTTTACTAATTATAATCAATTAGACGTTATGCAGGAAACATGGCTAGAGATAACAATAGCAAAGGTAGGGGAAGGGGTCGAGGAAGGGGCAGAAGTGGAAATGGAGGTATCATTGGCACTAGTAGTGCATCCGATTATGGTAGAAGAAGTAGGGGAAGGGGAATGGGTAGGGGCATACGTGGAAATATAAGCATTCATGGTAATAGTAATGGATCTGAATTTGTTAATCAAGATGCAGATTATGATAATGGCAGAAGCGGGGGAAGGGGTAGGGGCATAAGTGGAAATATAGGTATTGGTGGTAGTAGTAATGTATCCGAATTCGTTGACCAAGATGTAGATTATGATGATGGCAGAAGCGAGGGAAGGGGAAGGGGCAGAAGTGAAAATATAGGCGGTCGTGGTGGTAGTAATGTATCCAGATTCGGTTATCAAGATGCAGGTTAAGATGATGGCAGAAGCGGGGGAAGGGGCAAAAGTGAAAATATAGTTATTGGTGGTGGTGGTAGTAATGTATCTGAATTTGGTAATCAAGAATATGCAAATTATGATAATGGTAGCAGAAGCGGGGGAAGTGGTAGGGGCATAAGTGGAAATATAGTTATTGGTGGTAGTAGTAATGTATCCGGATTCGGTAATCAAGAAGATGCAAATTATGATAATGGTAGCAGAAGCAGAGGAAGGGGTAGAGGCATAAGTGGAAATATAGTTATTGGTGGTAGTAGTAATGTATCCGGATTCGGTAATCAAGAAGATGTAAAATATGATAATGGTAGCAGAAGCGGGGGAAGAGGTAGAGGCATAAGTGGAAATATCAGCATCGGTGGTGGTAGTAATGTATTCGGATTCCGTAATCAAGATGCAAATTATGATAATGGTAACAGAAGCGAGGGAAGGGGAAGGGGCAAAAGTGGAAATATAGGCGGTCGTGGTAGTAGTAGTACATCTGGATGCGATAATTCGGATGTTATTATGATAATGGTAGCATAAGTAGGGGAAGGGGAAGGGGCAGAAGTGGAAATATAGGCGGTCGTGGCAGTAGTAGTACATCCGGATGCGGTAATCCGGATGCAGATTTTGATACTAATGACAACGAAACAGAGACATCACAACGTGTACGTGGTCCAAACTTGCCACAATCAATACCTAATCATCCATCACAAAGGCCGATGATTACACTTTATTATGGCGGGTATGTATCTAAATATATAACGAAGGTGATGTTACTTTTTTTTACCTAATTATTTAGCCGTATACCCCAAGTTGGATAGATGAAGCCCATTAAGATAACATAATTGATAGGCTGTGGAATACATCAAGATAGAAAAAAGTCATATGTGGCTCGACAAAACAGATTAACCGAAGTAGATGGTGAAGTGTCAAAACATACCACCGGATCCAAGACCATTCTTTAACACAAGTTCCAAATGGTAAATTTTATATTAGTTAATATACCTTTTAAATTTTATACATTAATAAACTTCTGATGACATCAAAGATTTGATACTTTTTAGTGTCAATTTTCCCGTAAAAATACTTGCAATTGTCTTACAAATACTTGAATTCGATACTTTTACGGTTATTTCATTATTTTCAGGTAAAATGCAAGTATGTGACAAGAAATACGGGAAAAGGACCAAAAAATGAAGAAAACACAGATTCTTACGAGACTTTATGGTGTAACCCCTATGATAATATTACACCGTAACCTATTCAAGGCAAGACACGTCACCCAACAAGATTACAGCGTAACCACACACAAAGTTTATGCCGTAACATTATTAATATGGAAGGATGAGTTATCTGAGTCGGCATTACGGTGTAACATGGACATTTGATTACGCCGTAACATCCTTTAAGCCTACAAGATGGAAAGTACGCGTCAGCAGTTTACGGCGTAAACCCCTAAAAGGTTATGTTATAAACTATTCGAAATCTATAAATAAAGGCCTCATTCAGACAATTCAATATCAACCATTCCACCACAGATCTAATGGGTGATCAAGGCCTCCATAGCTCAAAGAATTCTACAAGAAGTCCAAGGGAGATCACACTTAAACTTACTTTTGTATTTAATCGTTCATAAATAACTTCTGTAAGAATTATGAGTTTTTCATCCACGATTATCTTTATTAATTCTTGCTTTGTTGTTGCCATGAGCGGCTAAGCACTTCAAGTGCTGGCCCAGTCATGATATCGTTATAATATTTGTTTCCTGTTAGATCATGGTTTCGTTGGATATCCTTTTGACTATCGTGTAACTCTGGGTTTTGGTAGTATTACGGGTGGTTTAGATCATGTTAATCATGTTATTAGATTACCACTTAAACATGGGATTAGCAAGGTACTAAGGAAGGATAATCATTCTAACCCTAGTTTAGGAAAACTAACCATGTTACCGCCTCTATCACTTAATATACTTAAAAAGCACAAGAACTCTTTCAGAGAGGGTTAATAATCTGTATAGGTTATTAGACTAGTTCTTGGGATAGTTGAGATTAATCACTATGACCTTGTTGCCATACCTTCATGACTTTCGAGGGATTCGGGATCGAGGAATTAAAGGGCAGACTAAAGATATCTATTCAGGTCTGTCGACTTTAGAAACCACAAATGAAACCATGAGGTAACATTGCACAAGAAAACTAATAACGCCTAGATTTGGTATGTTTTGGGATGCGTTATCTTGGTTTTATATGTGCTAATTGGTAAAATAATACTGCTTTTACCCCTGTTATTGTGCAAAATGAGTTTCTTGTGTTGCAGCTAGCCGAAAGACGCGAAGTGAAGAAAAGAAGCTAAGAAATGAGTGCTAATTTGATATTTGATTTGAAGACCCATCTGGAACAGTAAAATATGCACTTTGGGTCATAAACATGTGGTATGGATTGGCCCAAGGGACAAAAAGTTGATCGGAAGATGAAAGACGAGGAAAAGTGAAGATCACACGTTGTGACGAGCACTTAGCCGCCCGACAAGAGGCATTGCCGCCTAGCAGAAGGATCAACTGTATTTTTGCCCGACGCAAGGCTTTGCCGCTCGACAAGACCACGATGTCAGTTATATTTTTACAATTATGAGCGAATTAACGAGCCATTATGTTTGGAAACCAATCATATACTTGTATTATCAACTGAGGGGACTTACATTAACTCCCTAAGTCGGTTTGGAAGGATTATATATAGTTGTGGTGGTCTTAACCTAAATATGACACAAGATACCACTTAACCCTCAATTAGGTTAAGTTTCCACCACCTTTATTCAACCCAAAAGCTATAGAAATATCTCTGCAAACCCAGAAAAGTGTAAGGACAAATTTGAAGGAAGAAGCACCACTCTTGGAGTTACGTTGATTACGATGATTGGAGGCTATTGGCGAGATACATCATCAAACCTATAGGAATCTTTGTAGGTATTAATCTTTACAAATATTTCTGAGATGTGTCTTAATTTATCATTTGAATGTTGGATTTGTGAAGTGAATTTATATATGGAGTAGTCTCATATGTGTGGAATGAAATGAATTTAGTAAAATGTTTGATTGTGTATGAATGATGATTTTTGTAAACATGTGGTTTATTTATGTCTTGAGTTCTTTTCTATGATTTGTGGTAGAATACCCATGCAATCATAGGTCGAAAGGGATTCCGTGGCGTAGACTATTATCTATTAGTCATGACAAATTAAAAAAGGGTTTTGGTAAATGACATCTACCATTTTCACATAATCAAAAAGATGAACAAAAGGGCTTGAATTCAAGTATATGTCGAAAGGACTTGTTGAATCACTTAGGAACCTTATTTATCTAGCAAACACACTTAATTGGTTTAGGGTTGATGATGTTCATAAGTCGAAAGGGTTCGTCATTAGTTTCATGCATAAATATGATTTGGTGAAGTATACCACGGAGTCAAATCATATACAAATGGGTTTTGTGAATCATATACACTTGTTTACCCAACGTAATCAAACATGGATATCAATGACATGGATTTCTCGCATAAGTATAACCTTAAAAATGGAACGAATTTGCTTAAGTAATTACCTTAATTTTGTGACGCTAATGGCCGTGACAACCTTAGTGTCTATCTTGCTACCTAGTATTGGTTTAAACCAAGTCCCATGGAACGAACTTGACTTACCCGACTTTACTACGATTGAACGAGTATACTTGCTCGTATGTATCGTTGGTAATTTCATTAGTCTCGATTATAAATGTAAAACTTGCACCCGACCAACGTCATCAAGTTTTTGGCGCCGCTGCCGGGGACTTGTATTTTATTCTTGTTTTAATCATTACAAGAGGTAGCGGAAATGTTTAGTTAAAAAATTAGATGGTAAATAAGTAGCAAAAAAAATTTTCGAGCACCCTGCCGGGCGGCAGACAAGCTGTGCCGGGCGGCAGGGGACGTTCTGTGAAAAACTTTTCGAGTTTGGAAAATATGAAGCATAAGGATGCGCGGGTCAGTTCTAAAATGGTAAACGGGTTAAACTACTATGGAAAACAAGTGTGAATGATTAATTGTTTATACTAACCCTTTGCTAATGGGTTGGATGATGCGTGTTGTCTTTAATAGTTGTTTAAGCTTTCGGAATGGGTACTTTGAGCTTGGTTTCAGAATACTTGAAGGATCTTGAGGAATGTATGGATGATGGTGATTCAAGAGTTGCTAAGGAAGCAAAATTGTTTGATGCTTTGGAGCACAAGAGTGTTGTGATAGAGGTGGATAATCAAAAAATTGCAATCTTTACCAAGGCGCCACTTCGGGCCTTTGGTGAACCATTCATGAGGTACTCTCTACCATGCAAAGTTGATGGGCAAGGAGCTTGGGATGCAAAGGTCGATCTTGCGGATTTGACAAACTATGTTACAGAAAAAGTATTGGAAAACATGGGTTTTATGCATGTGAGTCTTAGCCACTATGGTAGAAAGATGGTGAATGATGTCAACGTGGAAATTCATGGGGTAAAGTTCAAGGCTGATTTTGTTGTTTTAGATTATGTTAACGAGGGAGAACCTTCTATCTTGTTCGGAAGGGACTTTTTGGAAACAACTAAAAGCAAAATGTATTTCGGATTGGGAGAGATAAGGATGAATCTTACCAAGTTCAAAGAGGGTATTGATGTGATCAATCTTTCGGAGGAAGTTGGAAGCTCAAGCGAAGAAGTTGTCAAGATATGGAGTTGTATGTTTGGTAAAAAAACGCTTAAAGGCGAGTTGTTTTAACCAAAGGAAAAGCATTAACCTTGTGTCGGGGTAAAAATTTTAAGGTAAAAATACACCATTTTGGTTAAGCCGCACGGCTAGATACAAAGCCACCCGACTAGAAAGTGGGCCAAAACCTAAAAACCCAAAAACACACAAACATACACACACTACTATCTTGGATCATCCAATTTAAGTTTTTAATCTAATTGCAAGCAAGAGAGTTGTTTGTTGATCATCTATGACACCAAAGAAGGTATGTAATTGTTTTAATTTTCCTTTTTCGCATATCAAATTCGTGTTCATGATTTAGGGTACGAAATTAGGGGATTTTGATTCGTTACGAATTAGGATAATTAGTTTTAGAACTAAGTGGGTATATGATAGGAGATTAAATCCCAGAAAGAATTAAATGGTTTGGTCAAGTGTGGATCGAATGGTTCATGATTGAAAATTTGAAAATTTTGAGGTTGAAATTTTCATTCGAATCTGTTGAATGCAATTGCTTAAATGTGATGTATGATTAATCTTAGAGGTTCTATAATGCTAGATTGATTGTATAGATCACCCATTATGATTTTGATTGAGGTTAGAAAATTTGGTAAATTTAGGAAAAATGGCGAAAAAGTTTGAGGTTGAAGAAGAGTTTTGAAAAGTTTTTAGGACACCCATGAGAGCCTTAGGAAGAGTATGGAAAAACTAGGAGGAGAAGTAAACACCCAGAAAACGTTAGATGAGCCAAAATGGTTTGGGACGAATGCCCAGCCGGACGGCTGAGCACTCTGCCGGACGGCTGAGAGAGTACGATCGAGGCCCCAGCCGGACGGCAGACAAGCTGTGCCGGGCGGCTAGGGGGTTATGTCTCGGTTTTGTTCAAATTTGAACCGGCATGTGCAAGGGTGATATACTTGGTTTTATCACTTTACAAATGATTGTTAGGACTTAAATTTTCTAATTTTGCAGAAAAGTCGCAAGGACACGTTGCCAAATCCACTCATTGCGGAGTACGAGAGAAGGAATAAAAGGAACACAATTACCTACTCGTTGCAACCTGTGTCGAATGCTAACCTAAAATGGAGGGATTTGCCATCCGTGGAGAGGCATGCTTACTGTAAGAAGTTGTCAAAATTGCAAGAAAGGAGCTTTGGAGTACCAAGGGTTGCTAACTGGCGTTTGTTTGATGGTTATGGTTTCGAGGATACCTTGAGGGAAATGATGAAATTGGAGTACATCTACGAAGGAGATGGAGATATATTTGTTGATTACTCGTGGGAAAGAGCACTTTCGATTGATAATGAAATTTATCCTGAATAGGTGTTGGAATTCTTTTCAACATTGTATTTCGATAAGAATGTGGATAGAAACAATTTGATGAAGGAGAAGTGTATATGGTTTCGATTATGTGGGCATGAGCATATACTTACATTTCTCGAGTTTGCAGTTGTGCTTGGTTTGTTTACAGAGGACGAGGTAAAGCATCGTTTATTTGAAGTATATTTTGGTAAGCTAGAGGTTGATGATAAGCAGTTTGATCATAAGGATTATTGGACTAGAGTTGGTAAGCCAACATTGACTAACCGTAAGGAAGTGCTTGTGAAAGAACCACTAATGCGGATTGTGCACAAAGTTATTGTGGGATCTTTGGTGCATAGGGTAGCTAGTAGGGAGAGATGCCAAAAGCGAGATTTATGGATAATGAGCGCTTTAGAGGAGTCGCGAGGAGTGAATTTAGCTTGGATCATTGCGGATCATTTGTACAAGCACGCATCGGGAACTAAGGAGAATAATGTCATTTGTGCGGGTTGTTATGTGACCAAAATTGCTTGTTTTCATGGCTATTGTGTGGATGATGAGATCAAGAAGTGTTTAGAGCCGATTGACTGTGAGTATTGGATATCGAAGATGTTGGCAGATGAGTTAGATGTAGAGAATACATGCTTGAAGAAAGAAACTGAAATGCCAACTCAAGCTGAAGAAGGAAGCAGTGAGCCGAGGCAAGAACATGGAGGATTGAACTCAAGTTGGGGAGATTGGAATGCGAGTTTAAGTGAGATTGAGCGAGGGAATGTTTGGAGAGACTCTATGTTGATTCGGAATAATTATATGCTCGAACATTCCATGCCCATTCTCTATAATTTGGCGGACCAAGGTAACTTTGCATACCCAATTTATGAGCCACCAAACGTTCCACCATACACATATCCATATATACCATACCCTTACCCTTACACGCATTACCCTAACTCGGGTAATCAACGCAACCAAGGAGGAAGCTATGGATTGGGTGGTGATGATTACTTCACGAGTGCCATGCCAAATTTTGGAGGTAGTTCTTCAGGATATGCAGTTGGAGGTTTATCTAGAGGGGCTGGATTTAATGATGATGATGATATGGATGAATGATTGCACGGAAAAGTCTAAAAACTTTGTTTAAATTCAGTTGGATAATTTAATTCGTATCGTAGGCAGTTAAACTTATGTGTGTTAAACTAATTTTGTGGATTGTTAATTTTAGGATGCTTTTATTTATCATGATATTTTGGGAAATGCGGTATATTTGCAGGGTTGACATGTGTTGACGTATATGGTGGTTTATCATACCCAAGTTCGGAAGGAACTTGATTCGCATACTCGAAACCACGTATGAAGATTGCATCGCAAATCGGGTAGTATCGATTGTCCTAACTTTTCCTATTTCCTTTACTTTGAAGTTCGTTTACTTACATTGAGGAAAATGCAAAACTTAAGTGTGGGGGAGGGAAAGTAATTAGGAAAAAGAAAGAAAAATGGTCTGATTTTTAATTTTTGTTCTGCAACACATGCCCAAAAAAATGAGATGAATGTAATTTAAATGATAAAGGTAATAGTAAACCATTTTGAATAATATAAAATATATATATATATATAGTGGCATTTTCTTTGCAGAACCATTTTTTTGTACAAAACTTACAGAATCAACTTTTTTACTCTTAATAATGCATGATGTACATCATATCAATGCAAAATGTCATTTATGTAATTATTTAAAAGATGAGATCATTGTTTTTAAAGTTAAAAGGGTAATATAGGAAACATACATTTAATATTCTAAAAATCTATCCACTAATTTAGGGAACCATTTCTTTCTCTCACATAGCCTCTCCCTAGATCCAAATTTCTCTCTTCTCAGATGAGTATTCGAAAAAAAACTGCCCTATCTTCTCAGATCCAGTATTCGACGCAAAAAAGTCAATTCTGTTCGAAATTCTTTTTATATGTAGATCGAAATCGATTTTCGTCATTGAACATCATCATAATTCGGTATCACAAATAGTTATCTATTTAGTTGTGGATCCGACATCTCCATGGCGGTCAAATCCATCCACTTTTTGAAATCCATGT
Source organism: Tanacetum coccineum (assembly GCA_026074375.1). Taxonomy (NCBI): domain Eukaryota; kingdom Viridiplantae; phylum Streptophyta; class Magnoliopsida; order Asterales; family Asteraceae; genus Tanacetum; species Tanacetum coccineum. The sequence continues at coordinate 75,379 of BQNB010007026.1, forward strand.
ATGTTATTTCTTTTCTGTTTTGATTTCTTTTTTTTTAAAACCAAAAATGGTTTTTTGTTCAATTAAGGTTTTATTTCTGAATATACCAACAATCATTGTTTTGTTTTGACATGAAACTCATCGATATATATGTTATTTCTTATTTCTTGAAAGTAATTGAACAAAAATCCATTTTTAACAATATAACTCATTGATCTATCATTCTAAATTAACTCATCGATCAACCATTTTTTGTTCAATAATATACCAACATGGTTTTTCACGATGAGGCATTTTTAACATGTATGTTATTTCTTATTTGTTATGATTTCTCTTTTTAAAAATGGTTTATTGTTCATACCGTATGGAGTTATTTTTTAATTGGTATTTTGGATGATGTTGGTGTGCAACACCTTAGGTGTATATCTTTTGCTGGGAAAAACTAGATATCAAAGGATACGTAGGATGATAAATATGTATAGTTGAATAGCTCGTGGGAAATTTTAATATCTAATGTCATTTGGTGTACGTGTAACGATCTGACTTTTGCTACTATGGATTCTGCTAATAATTAGCATTTGGTTATATTGAAATTTATACTTGAGCTTTACGTGGTTCGTAATTATAATAATCATTTATATTCCCTTAAATATGCAGTTAAAGCAAGACCACCTGATGCTCACACTGAATGTACAACGGTGCATATAGTGCATATATATTCAAATGTATTTAACGAGAAAGCACGACGTGCACATATGTTCGTGGAAGGGTACTCATGTTCTAGCGAATTAGATGAGAATGTGAAGCGTGTGTGCATATATGTTTTGGAAGACGGGCACATATGTTCTAATAAATTTGACGTGCATATATGTATTGGAAGACGGGCACATATGTTCTAATAATTTTGACGAGAAAGCGTCGCGTGCACATATGTTCTTCAAAGAGTACTCATATGTTCTAACGAATTTGATGAGAAAGTGAAGCGTGCACATATGTTCTTGGAAGAGTTGACACATGTTTTTTAGTGGCGTGAACATCTATATTTAACAATATACATTTGTATTCGAATTGTAGTTCATTTGATATTAAATTTTGTCTATACTATTTATGTTTTAGTTTGTTATAATTTAGAGGCTGCGTGTACGTTTTTATGTTTTTTGTTATAAATTTCAAAGATTAAAAAATGTACAAAAGAAACATATGTGCAATTATAATTTTAATCAAAAAAAAAAGTTTATGGCTAGCCATTTTACGCAACAAACATATGTAAAATTCACAATATTAAAAAAACACATATGCACTTGATTTTTTTGAAAACATGTATGCTGAATAAAATATAAAATATAAAAAAAATTAAAGAAAAAAATAATTCCGAAAATTTAGGGGCTTAAAAAACGTTTTTTAATTAAAAAAATTCAAAAATAAAAAGAAAACTATGTTTTACTATTATACCCTTTTCAGAAGAGTGTAAGGACGAATTTGAAGGAAGAAGCACCACTCTTGGAGTTACGTTGATTACGATGATTGGAGGCCATTGGCGAGCTACATCACCAAACCTATAGGAATCTTTGTAGGTATTAATCTTTACAAATATTTCTTAGATGTGTCTTAATTTATCATTTGAATGTTGGATTTGTGAAGTGAATTTATATATGGAGTAGTCTCATAATACTTATGTGTGGAATGAAATGAATTTGGTAAAATGCTTGATTGTGTATGAATGATGATTTTTGTGAACATGTAGTTTATTTATGTCTTGAGTTCTTTTTTATGATTTGTGGTAGAATACCCACGGAATCATAGGTCGAAAGGGATTCCGTGGCGTAGGCTATTCTCTATTAGTCGTGACAAACTAAAAAGGGGTTTTAGTAAATGACATCTACCATTTTCATATAATCAAAAAGATGAACAAAAGGGCTTGAATTCAAGTATAGGTCGAAAGGACTTGTTGAATCACTTAGGAACATTATTTATCTAGCAAACATACTTAATTGGCTTGGGGTTGATGATGTTCATAGGTCGAAAGGGTTCGTCATTAGTTTCATGCATAAATATGATTTGGTGAAGTATACCACGGAGTCAAATCATATACAAATGGGTTTTGTTAATCATATACACTTGTTTACCCAACGTAATCAAACATGGATATCAATGACATGGATTTCTCGCATAAGTATAACCTTAAAAATGGAACGAATTTGCTTAAGTAATTACCTTAATTTTGTGACGCTAATGGCCGTGACAACCTTAGTGTCTATCTTGCTACCTAGTAATGGTTTAGACCAAGTCTCATGGAACGAACTTGACTTACCCGACTTTACTACGATTGAACTAGTATACTTGCTCATATGTTTTTTTTTGAACAGCAATTGTGGCTACATGGCCCCTAGCCCAGAAGGCGTAGCGAGCCCACACAACCAGGTTGGGTCCAGCCCAGAAGGCAATGGCACCCTTCCCTTTACGCACGCGGGAGGAAACCCCTATCGCCCTAGACAAGACTCAAACTTGAGACCTTGCCTAGGAGGGTAAAACCTCCATTAGTCTCGATTATAAATGTAAAACTTGCACGCGACCAACGTCAACAAAAACATAGTTATAGCGGTAGTAATGAAATGGCTAGGCTAGCACACCTTTCTCCCTGATTACTTCTATCTCTTTTACTTTCCGCATATTTACTTTCCTGTTATTTTCAAAATCAATCTCAAGCCATTTTTAAAATGTGACACTTCAAATTAAAACTAATTAACACTTAGCTCTTGGGACGACCTCGGATTTACCATCTCTACACTACTCACGATCGGGTTCTCTGCCCGTTAGTGCGTTGTTAGGTGAATCGAGTTTTATAAATTTAAAACTTGAATAAAATATATTTTAAAATAAAATACGCATCAAGTTTTTGGCGCCGCTGCCGGAGAGCTAAAAATTAATATTAATTTGATTTCTTGTAATTATTTTCATTCTCTCTCTAATATTTTAGTTTTAATCACTGTTACTTATGAGAACTAGAAGTAGTAACTCCATAATGGCTACTCCATTCGCCAATCCTGAAAGACAGTTTCGGGCCAGAAGAGACACTTTGCTTGCTCCAATCCACAACTTCTATACTTTTAATGAATCTGAGTCATCCGAATCAGAATCTGAAGATGTTGGAGAAATAGACATCAAAACCCTCACACTTGAACATTATCTTACCCTTAACAACACTCGCGGAAGAATAAGCAATCCCGAGAATGCTACATTTGAAATCAAAGGACAACTTTTAAGAGAGTTACGTAAAATTACTTTCTTAGGAAGCTCAGCTGAGAATGCAATCGAGCATATCGAAAAAGTACTCAAAGTTGCTAATCTGTTCAACATAAATGATTCCGCTCTCCTACGTGTATTCCCTCTAACCCTAGTTGGGGTAGCCAAATGATGGTTCGACAGAACATCTCCTGAACATACAAAGAATTGGGACGAATTAAAACCAAACTTCATCCGAAGATTTTGTCCACCTGCTATGATACTTGAACAATTAGGAGAAATCCGTAATTTTAAGCAGGAAGATAAAGAATCATTATTTCACACTTGGGAAAGATATAATGACCTCCTCTTTAAATGCCCATTTCACGATCTTAACGATCATCAAAAAGTAAATACCTTTTATAACGGGCTAAAGGGTCAGACTCGACGAATTGTTGATTCAAATGGTCTTATTCCTGGGCTTACCGCTTCTGAAGCGTTGAAATCAGTTCAAGAATTGACTGACCACTCCCATAAATGACACAATGAGGAAAGAAAAAACACTCCAACCCCATTCGGTATTATTGCGAAAAACTCAAAGCCCTAAACCATGAAATGGATGAGCTCAGAGTAGATGTTCATAAAATTAATATGAACAGAGAAATGAAAAGCCTTCATGAAGAAATCAAAAGTATAAGGACTAGTGTGATCAGTTACAACAAATCCCCTCCTAAATCAAACATTCACCCAACTAACCTTAAGGACACATCTGAACACTATCTGAAGGAATCTTGCAAGAGACAAGATGTTCTGAACGAATGGATGAAGAAATTCATGATAAATACTAAAATAAACCTCAAAAATCATGATTCTTCCATAAAAATACTTGAGGAAAATGTAAATCACCTCGTTCAATTAATCTCCACACATAATCTCACTAACCAAGAATGCGCCATTAAATTTGAACCTGCTAGCGAAAAACCTACTTTAAAGGTTGAGACTTTCGCATAAAAGGTAAAAAGACGCATTCTTAAAGAAAACGGTGAGGGGAACCAATACATACCACGTCTGGTATATCATGAAATAAAAATCGAGGAAGTGTCTATGGTTAAATTAAACGCTCGATGCTCTGCTATTCTTCAAAACGAACTTCCACCTGAAGAAAAAGACTCAGGAAGCTTCATTCTGTCTTGCGCTATTGGTACCACCACCGTAAGCAATGCATTAGCCGATCTGGGGCAAGCATCAGTATTATGCCTTGTAGTAAGAGTATGTGAAGCCTCCTACTACTAAACAAAATAAGTATACTACTTCGTAAGGTGCCAGTTAGTTATACCCTTTCAATAAAAAAGTTAAGTAAGTCAGTTTTTACTGGAGATAGACTCCTATGCTAAGTGTCTTTGTTGTGTTTGGCAGAAAATTAATTTTCTGTTCACAACACTTTTCATTGTTATCATTAATGTTGTTCTATGTCTTTTGTTAACTTAATATGTTGTTAGTTCACTTTGTAATGTTGTGTTGAGTTGTGTGTTTGTTGTCCTTTCTAGTCTAGTGCAATCTATAACCATAAAAGCCTTTAGATCAACTAATAGCGAAAGAAGGAAACGATTTACCAATGCATGCGTACTATAGTGATACCTGCCTCAGCTTAAGCAGTTTCTTATTGTAATACTAAATTTCGTGATTAAATAGCTTAGAGGGCCTGAGATGGCAGTGGGATTTTGTGTATCCTAAAGGAGTTAATCAATTGAATATGAGATGGCAGGTCAATGAGTCACATATATATTTGTTTTAATTTGTACAGTTAATACAAATTAATTTCGACATTGCCTACAAATTACAGTGAGTAAGGTTTATGTAATGATTTAAAAACTTATATGAGCTTCTGATCAGGAAAGCAGAGTGCAAGAAAAAGGATATCAATTGACTTTTGATAGGATCTAGGAGTTGTATTTGCCTAAGGGTCCGTTTGGTGGGACTGAATGTAATGTTAAATGAATGGAATGAATGGTGTAATGGGATATACGATGTCATGAAATGATACATATGGAGTATTAATCATGTTTGGTTGGTATGATAGGACGGATTGAGATCAAATAAGAAAATTACTACAATATCTTTTTGATGATAGGAAGTTTATTTTATGTGGGTAGTTAACGAAGGACTTTTGTCTAAACTAAGCTGCATGTCTTTCAAACTTCAGAGATACTGATGCATTGTTTTTCTTGCTTGCAACAGAATTTACGGGAACTAAGTTCACATGGAAGTAGGCTATGATAAGAAGAAAGATGGAATTCAAAGCTACGAAGAACATCCTCATTCTTTTATACAGGTCAAATCTACCCATTATATTACACAAGCCGTTTCCGGTTAGTTAAGAGGGAAAGTATACTCACATATTATAAGCTCTACACAACACGATGAATGAGTGTAGCTGTTTATTTATTGCCAATCTGATAGAAAGATCAATTTTTTCAACTTATGAAATGAAGTTGCAGTATGTCTACTGTTTAAAATGCGATTTTCACCTAGTTGTGGACTGCCCCTCTGCTTGCTACATATTGGGTTTATAGAATGTGATGGTCATTATTCAGAATCTAATATTACGAGTGTAGTTCTTGCCAAACGAACTTCATGCTGAATTTGAGTTATCAGTAGAATCATATTTTTTAATAGCCCTGTTTTGTATTTCACAAGGAAAAGTGAACAAGAGATAGCATTGATGAAAAAACTCCATTTTGACAACGCTCAGTCGATTACATCTAGGTCCTCCAACATTTCAGTAAAAGTTGGACGATCAATTCTGATAGATCCGAAAACTCTAAAAAGCAAAAAACAAAACTGTGCTCAAATTCAGTTGTGGATCTATATTCTCTAATGCTCATAAGTAGCCCATGAATTGTTATTCACATATTGGCTGCACAAGCACATGATTTTCTCCATTTTCTGTATACACAAACTAACTCCTCAAAAGTTTTAATATTTGCTTTTAGTTTGTTTGTTCTTCTTTTGGTATCTCAGATGGAGGCATAAAGAAATCGGTATTTAAACCCCAAACATTAAAGTGAACCTCCTCGATATTCCATTTCTCTTCAAACTTCCTCTTATGATTAGATGATTGTTCTCCGTATCTAAAAATTGTCATAGTAGTTTTCCCACTTTGTGCGATATTGACACCCTCTACATACCTATAATCCTCGATCACTGACTCTGTGCTAGTTTCCCAAAATATTCCGTCCCCATTTTCACCATTCACAGTGAGCAATCTGGAGTCCTCAAACTTGACTAAAAGCCCCGATCTTTGGCTAAAGTAACCCCAAATTGTATGATGTATGATCTCATATTTTGGATTCGCTTGTGCCTCAAGATCCGATTGACTCGTATCAACCTTCAATATAAAACATTCCTCTTCGTTTATTATCTTTTCGCCTATGCATACTGCTTGAAGAAACAAATCTCCTGTGGATCTTGGGTCCAAACCCTGCAAAAACATAGGTCAACAAATCATTTTCTTCACATAGGTGGCTGATTCAACCTTCAAGTAAGTAGATTAGTACTAGTTACACTTTAGTTTTTCTAAAATATGCGCCTTGAATATAGTTATATTTCACTTGCATCTCACCATATAGACAATATAATCATTCAGTACACACGAGATTATCATAATTTTCCTGATATCAGCTCACTCACTCGCATCAATTGTCGCCCAACTTTGATTGCCATTTTTTATACGTCTTAAAGTTTTCATGACCATTCTGTTGGTATTATTGTAGTAGTCGGGATAATTTCTTTTCTTTCTGCAAGAAATATTGTTTGGATTCGGGTTTAGATCATAAGTTAATAGTGTAAACAATTACCTGAAGAAACCGACGAAGAGGACGAGGAGGACCTTTGGTCATAGGTCTTAGTTGATTTGAAGATTGTCTCCAAGAAATCTTGCCATTGCTTCCCGAGATAACTTTGCAACCCGAAACTAGTAACTCTAAGCTCCATAAATTTGGATGCTTTTGCCAAAGAACAAATCCTCCCGTTTCCTCCTTGTTCCGTGCCTTCACACTTTCATCTCCTTGATGAAATTCTGATGCACTGATCTTTACTTGTCCAATTGCACATAGATTTTGCACCGAATTCAAAGCCTGTAATCCTCCGATTGCCGCCATGTATTGTTGCACTATATATTTTGCTGTTGATGCTTCCTTCAAAACACATGCAACATTACACCGTTAACTCATAATGCGGACAATTAACGAAGGATTTTGTAAACATGTTTAAGTTTGCTTACAATAGAAGAATTACGAATAGAGCTAGCGCTGCAAGTTTCTGGTTGGATCTGAAGGGGAAGAAGAGGAGATCCGACCATGTAAAGCAAAAAATTAAGCTCATTGTAACGGCTAGCTATGACTGGAGATGACCATTTTTCTAACGTTTGAGCTTTCATCCATGTAGCCATGTTTTGCCATCGAAGAGCAACACTGCTTCCCATGCTCGTAAACATCTCCTCTGGTATAGGTACGTCAAGAACAGTCTCCAATGCATCTTCTCTATCCAAATTCGGACAAAGTACCCTCATTTGTATTATTTGCTTCTTGTTGTTTTTATTTAATTCCATCCAATGTTAATTTTAGGCTATTTTTCAATATTCTTTGAAGGTGTAACTTTAGTTTGTGATGGTGAGGGTGTAGAGGGTTAAATCACATTTGTTCATGGTCGGCCATTAAATTCAGGGTATGTGTGGCTATTATCTTAGCTTTGAGTTTTTTTTTGGACAAATGTGTGGGTTAAAATTGACTGATCCCATCTTCATTCTAACTAAATATCTATTAATAGAATGACTTTCAAAAAGTGTTCTTGTTTAACAGTTCTGAAACTAGGATTATTTCCTTCTAAATGTAGAAATAAGAAAATTGGGATTATTTCCCTCTAAATGTAAAACTTGGACTCATTAACTTTAGGATGGAATTCGAACCCTAAACAAGAAACTCTAGATAATCATTTAATCAACCGTCATTATAACTTAGAAACTTCAACTTTGTGATGTCTTTTCACATACAAATCGATTATCACTTATGTGACACTTGATATTTTTTCATTTATAATCATCATAAAAAAAAATACTATAGCAGAAGTTACAAATTTTCCGTTGGGACATGTGTTCGACTACATCACTCTAGCACCATCCTTTCCGGTCTTCTGCAACTCAACATCTGCATCTCTTGATTTCCTGCCTCTTGTGAAGACTTGTTCCATCTCTTCAAGTGACCTCCCTTTGCAATAAAAAGAAGAAAAAGATCCAAGCCAAAACAGACATACCCGCAAACAAGAAGAATGCCTCTCCAATTGTGATTGCATCTTTCAGAGACAAGAATATCATTGACACTGTTGCATTAGTAGCCCTGTTCACAGCCACTCCAACACCTGCGCCTTGTGCCCTTAACTTTAGGGGAAAGATCTCAGAACTATAAACCCGTAACTGGTGCAAGGCCCATTGAAAAAAACATAACATATAGATAACATGTACCTATACTTAACCAAAGTGGCCATACTGCATTTTGATCATGGGACTGGTGCACTATTATGGTCAAAGCAAACCCCAACCCTAATAGGGCAACTATCATCCCCCCAACACTTGTTAATAGAAGTTTTCGTCTTCCAGCTTTATTGATAAAGAACGTGGATGCGGTTATGAATATTGTTCTTGTGACCCCAACTCCTATGGTAGCTAACAAGAGCTTGTCCTTGCTTGTAGCCCCTGCTTGCAAGAAAATTTGTGGGCTATACAAGATCACAGCTTCGATGCCGGTTGCATGCTCAAAAAAATGTATCCCAATTGCAGCTAGTAGGACCCACCGGACTTGTGGGGTTGGTCTTAGTAGTAATTCTTTCTATACACCTTGGTCACCCGCATCTTGCTTGAACGTGGCAATATCTTCATTACAATTAGGGTCTATCCCGACGGCTAGCTTAATGTCATGCAACCGGGATTCAGCTTCTTCATTATTGTTCGACACTTTTAACAAAACTTGTTTAGCATCCTTGAGATGGCCCCTCATGACAAGCCATCTTGGGGACTCTGGCAATTTGAGAATGGCAAGAGCCAATACTACAGAGGGAATAGTGGCGATAAAGAACATTACTCTCTAACCAATGTCCAAGGGCAATTTTGTGAAAAAGTAGTTAGATATATAACCAGATAAAATGCCTAGGCTAATGCAAATTTCCGGTAATGAAGCTAGAACTCCCCGGGTATTTGTGGCTGATATTTCTGCTGAGTAAACCGGAGCAATCACTAGGGCAAACCCTACTCCAATTCCAGCCACACATCGACCCGTCAAAAGGATTGCATAGTTGGGGGAGAAGCCCATCAGTAAGGATCCTAAAAGGAAGATGCTAGATGCCAAAGATATCGTGTATTGGCGGCCTATGTGATCGGAAGTTCTACCAGCAACCAGGGCGCCGAGTAAGGCACAAAAGTTGACAATTCCAGCAAGGACTTGGATTTATGTGTCATTGATTTTGAGATCTTCTTTGATGAAGATCATTGCTAGGCGCTCATAACCCCTGTCTCTACATGAGCAAATAAAAAGAGATTAATTACAGACTCAATCATAAACAAATCATCACGTATCTTGTCAAATATAGAGTATATGTAGACACATTACACAAATACAAATTCTAACTTCTAAGAGTAATTAGTTACATTATATTGTATTCCGATTATTAAACCCTTACAAATACATGCACAAGAATACATCTTTGTATGCATGTTTGTATGCACACATATATTAAGTAGTACAATAAATAAAAAGTTGAGAAAGAATACCATAACCAAAAATGATGGAGATCATAGAAGCAACAAGGGCACAAGCACAAGAATACTTGTTGATCTTTTCATCCATGTTAAAATCTGAAAATGATTTTTACGTATATAAACTACCGAGAAGATCGTGAACGAAAAGAGGAACTTTTTGACAAAGTTTAAAATATCTTAACTTAAGAACACAAATTTTTTTTGAGATTTTATACCATGCTAAATATCATAATTACTATTTATGAATATACGTGAACATTATAAAAAGCCCTCTATCTAAATATGTTATTTTGACATATAATTGGGAAGTTTTTATTTGAAAAAAAACATTTTATTGAGTCATTTGTCATGACTTTCTCAACAAACGTGACAAATGACTCAATAAAATATTTTTTCCAAATAAAAACTTCTCAATTATAGGTAAAAAAAAAGTCATTTGTCACGTTTGTTGAGAAAGTGACCATTAGATGGTCAAATATTACCATATCAATTAAATTGTAGTAGACGTAAGAAATAGATACGTATTTGTAAGTTAAAGGTTAATTGTAACTATGTTTTACTAAACCAAACGGGTTAAATATATGACTAGCTACGGATTTTTCATTAACAATATATTTTTTTAAATGTTTAATTATCAGACATTATGTTAGAGGACTTTGGAGAACTAACGAGTAGCTAAAAATACTCAACCCGCCCATCATCATTTACATACTGTACTCAATTTTAATTTAAACAAGGAAGCCATTATTACTTTAAAAATGAACTTCTTACTTAATCTTATGGAAATACATGCTTAAATACGTTAATGTTAATGGAAGAATCAAGTAATGATAAATTGGCAACGTATCTCCCATTTGCCAGAGATACAATTGCTCCAAAGTATAAAACAATTGCTCTGACAGATGTTATACTTCTCTGAGATATATGTGAGTTTTCGCTTCTTAACCAAGACATGTAGGAAGGAGGAGGAGATTAATTTTTTTATGGTTACTGTTTTGTTAGAAAAATTAATCAATAGTGTAAATCTCTACTCCTTATAAAACATTTAAGACATCTAAAATTAGAAGTCTTAAAATTTTTTAAGTAACCAAAACATTTCTTATAATGGAAAGCACCATTTCAAAGACTTTTAACATCCCTTTAATATTAATATTAATACCCCATTTCAAAAATTTGTAACAACCTTTAAAATCAATACATCACAGCCTAATATTCATAACAGCCCATTTAATGCTCATTTTTATTTTAATAACATTTACGAAGGCAAATGTAACTGTTGTTCCACTATTTCTGAGTTACATTTTTTAACTCTCTCTCCGTCACTTAACAAGCTCTTCTATTGTCTCTCTTTCTTGCGTTTTCTTTTCTCCTCTGCTCACACTCCGGCAAGCAATAGCATCTCCTCAAGATCCGACGACCTCCTTCGACCACAAGGTCCGTTTTTTTTAGTTCATGGTGATTTTTGTCTAATTTTTAGCAGTTTATAATCTCATTTATTTATGATGTGGTTATGGTATGTTAGAATGAAGATATAGAGAAAAAAGTTGGATGTCTTGATGATTAAGATGAAAGAAGATGTCAATATGACGATTTGTTGATTTTCACATATATTTTATGCAAGAGACATCAAAATCTTTTACTTTATTATTTTTTTTAAAATTTTACAGACCTAAGAAGATGAACAAAACAATGGATGAAAATTGGAGGATGATGATTGATTGACTTCTACAAAACTTTTTGGTAAGTTATTTGCTAATCTTTTTTTTTGAACGGCATTTTATATAAAAACTAGCAAGGAGCTAGAAAAAGATTACAAAATAATGGAACTAGGATTTTTCATCCAAGTGTTCCAATCAAAATTTGAGCTACAACGACTAGAGCACCAATGAAAAGACAAGCGAACAATATCGTCAAAAAGGAGATCTAAACGAGGGAAGTTGATCCCAAATAAAACTTGATTGCGAAACTTCCAAATAACCCACCAAGAAATGTAACAAACGCCTTCAAACACATCCTTGAGCCGCTTGGAAACTCTGAGATTTTTGAACCAAAGAAGTCAATCCTCATATGAGTGAAAGTCTTGATACTCTAATTCCCACCAATGAACAACCTTAATCATTAACTGACGAGCCAATTGGCAAGAGAAAAGGAGGTGCGAAGTTGATTCCACAGCAATACTACAAAGAGGGCAAATAATAGACGGGATGTCAAGGCCTCGAAGAGAAAGATTCAACCGAGTGGGCAGCTTATCCAAAGAAACTCTCCAAGCAAAAATATTAATCTTAATGGGAATAGATTTGACCCATCTTGTAGGAACATCCGTCTTCGGAAGCATGGAATCATCAATAAATTCACGTGTCGATTTTACCGAGAAATCGAAAGTCCGCCCGAAAGGATCTAACAGCCCAAGACCATCTATCACGTAATATTAAGGAAGAATAACAGAATAATAATTAGAGATAAGAGAAGAAGGTTGCTCTTCTCAATACCACATCGAGGAGACCGACGAAAAGACTAATAGAAGAAGTTATTTATGCTAATCTTTTGTTTAACATTGTGTTAAAACTCACTGATATTATTTATGGGAATGAGTTAAAATATGATGGATATGTTGATGGAGCAAGGAAAAGAAGATCTGGATTCTCACGACAATATGGCCATGACATAAACAAATATTTAATAGATATAATTTTTCTTCCAAGTATAGACATGATAAGTGTTAATTACTTGAATAAAGAAGAAAGTATTTGAAATCTCTACTACATTAATAAAGACATTTAGCATAAATAACCACACCATGTTAAATTCGCATATTCAAAGAGGTTGCGTCAGAATAATATTATGAATTTTGGTGGGAGGTGTAGATGCCAACAACTCATTTAAACTATAAATTGTAACATACTTTTAATATTAATTTAGTTTTTTTTTTAAATTGTAACAACTCATTTAAACTATAAATTGTAACATACTTTTAATATTAATTTAGTTTTTTTTTAAATTGTAACAACCGATTTAAAATCACCTTCCTCCTTCCAAATTTCTACTACTTTATAAAACATTTAGCCTATTTCAAGATATAAATTGGTTTCTAAGATTTATTTGGCAAATACCACTTTGTATTATAGAGAGACATAATCGCATTGATTGTGCCACAACGTGTACTACAATTTTACGAGGGCCGAAGTCTCGTGGGTCGTGTGTTTTCATTGAGACTTTTCCAAATAGATGTAAGTGACCCCGTACGATTATCCAAAGGTTTGAAAACTATAGTTTTGTTCGAGCCAATCATGTTCTTTTTGTAATGACGTCTATTTTAACTTATGTTTGAAAGATGTTACTTATGTTCCTTTCTTTCGTTTGAATTTTATGTTTATGTGGGTATAAAAATGTGTAGATTGAAACTCCGTATTACTTAAAGTTATTTTAATTCTTTTGTAATTTTATTGTTAGAAAAAAACGTATAAATGAATAACAATGAATAACATTTTCTTGCCATAAAATGTAGTTACCGGGTACCCGCCGCCGCATTGCGCTGGTGCCCGTCTAGTTTATAATAATATAAATTTGTAATAATGTTAAGACTTATTTTGAGAATTCAAAATATTACAGTTTTTATAGTGTCGTATGCGTTTGATTTCCGTTTTGGGTTATTTAAGTTTACATTTATCGAGTATTTGTGGAAATCAAACAATCACGCTATGTGAATTGATCGAGTCAATATGGGGCTTAACACATGCACGTTTCAATTAGATGCACCATTAGATTTATACTTCAATGGTTTGCGTAGAACATTACGTAAACAATAATTTTATACAAATTGTATGCATCGCATATGAAAAACAAAACTCGAAACTGGTACATCAATTTTGAAAAATTCGTTTGCGTTTAACCTTCCTTCAACTCAACTTATTTTATAACTATTTAGCTAAACATATATTACGCGGCACATTTCAATTAGATGCACCATCATACTTACACCTCAAAATTTTACACCAATTAACGTTACGAAGTGGAGAATTAGCTACACCATCTGTGCATCGCACGGGTCTAAAATTATGCAATACATGATATAAGTAAAAGCTTAATTTTTTTCGAAAACAAGTCCGGTGCATCGCACGAGTCTGAATGCCTTGTGATACTATTTTCTTATCACATCCCTATCCGCTTTAATGATCAATGGCTTAGAAAACCTTTCGAGAAATAAAAAAAATTGATATCTTAGTTTAAATGATTTTATCCAACTAATAACTCACAATTTCATTTTTAAACTTACAGGCTATCGATCAGAATCGTATCTATCACATATGCACTTCTAAAGTAAAGTAAAATAACTTTCAATACCGTCTACAGATTATGAGTCCTAATATCGTTGCATGATCTATGGGGGAAGTTGAGACGTAGACAGCGATACCTCTACCTAAGGTTGAGAGGTTGTTTCCGGTTCTACCAAATGTAGAAAAGGACATCCGGCTTTGCAAAGAGTGAAGATCGAACTCTTGACCTTTGTCTCTAAAGGCAAGAGTGATAACCACTTGATCCAACCTTGCTATTATCCATTTTTACCATTTATTATCCATTTTTTATTAGAAAAATTATGATTAATATAAAAATTTATATATCATTTGGTTTAAATTTGGCATGTGTGTCAATAACATTGACGGGGTAAAATTAGGTTTATCTTTTAAGTCTACCAACTATTTTCAAATTCATACCGTTAGTACTGTATCATATCCCATAAGTTAAACATTCAAATTCTCTTCGCTAGTGTGTAAATCATTTTCCCATAAACTAAACATATATGAGAGGATATACACAAAGATATATAGATTGTAAAAATTTTAAACATCCAAGTCCAATTTGTTTCTGTTGGATGTTGTGTGTCCCATAATAGGGTAAAGATAATCAATAGCCTAGCTAATTACTAAGATGGTTACCGAATATCACTTGAAGTCGTGTGATCACTTTCCAAAGAAGATTATTCGACCCTATGCCTGGGTATCACGAATACCTTCTTGGGATAAAACCAAGTATTTGTTCTTGTTCTAGGCACATATCAAGAACTCTTTCGCTTCTAAGTGTTTATGTTTTCTGTCTATGATTTTCCACACTTTGACCATTTGATTTTAGCTTGAAGACTGTGAACCCTTGATTTCTTGAAAGTCAAATCATAGAGTTCCGACCACTCAGTGAACTCGAGCATTTTCAGCTTGAAGTCAGTGTATACCTCGAAGTTCACAGACTGATGATTTATGATCAGGGTCATGTTAGCCTTCTTGGAAACATTCTCAATGTGATATTTGAACTTGGTGATAGGATGGTTTCTAAGCCTTTTCTCTCTACATTCCGAATATTCAGCTCTTGTCTCGTTCATTTGTTGAGTTCTATTAGCTTCAATATCATTCAGTTTATGCTCTTGAGCTAATCGCTAGGCAGGAGTCATCCTTTTAAGTGCCTCCCCAGACTTATCTTTTGCTTCCTTGAGATACGCCAGTCTCTTTTTTTCTTGCATCTAAAGAGCTACTTCTTCTAAAGTCATTGGAGCTTCACCAGGAGTTCTGATAACGCCTTAATTATACATGTTTTTTGCGGCGTTATTTTATCTATTTATATCATTTCTCGTGAACTTTCGATACTTAAAAGCATGAATTATGTGCAGGTTCACTTGAAGACATCTCAAGCTCAAAAAGACTAAAGACACAAGCATTTTACACCTTACGGAAGAAAAGTTAGAAGAAAATAAATATTATATCAAAAATGAAGCAAAGTAAGCCGCATTTTACCCAAGTACGCTGCACTTCAGGCCGAGTAAATGAAGGACAATTAATACCCCATTACTACACCGCCTTTTTAACATCATGTGCGCCGCACTTCATCTCAGCATTAAAGTTCTACGCATTTAAGAACCAAAGTACACCGCACTTCTCAAGGAAGTGCGCTGCACTTTTGCCCTCGCCCAACCTATAAATAGAGAAGAAATTCTCTTATATTTCACACAACACATTGAAATACAATTCACACACTTCTCTCAATAATCTTCATCAATCCCTGGAGTTTAGCACGAATTCCGGCGAAGAACGAATATCATCATCGTAGCACTTAGTTAAAAGGTTTTTATGTGAGAATTAGTTTACTGGTAATAAAAGTGGTGTTCAATCTATTTCTCAATCCGGATTTTGTATGTTTCTTGTTTCTCTATTCAACTTTGTTATTATAAACACCATAGTCATGAGAGGCTAAACTTCTTATGACTACTCGGTGACGTTAATATAATAATTAAGCATTTGGTATCATCTCGATCTTATCAATCTTAAGCTTATCTTACAATCGTATCATATCTAATCTTGTTAAAACTTGTTCATCAACTTTGATTGTATACTCATAATGGTATAGGTCGAAAGACCCGTTGTGAACTATATGATTTTAAAGATTTGTCTATGAACTTTATCATTCGATCGAAGAAATTCACTTATGTTATTTGATAAACAAAATAGATTCGATATAATAGTAACTTGATTATTTGAGTGACACATTTGATTAAGTTAAACCAAGATAAGTCTTAAGTTTAATCCAGTTAATTTGTGAAAACATTTTCTGACGAGAAATCCCTTTTATAAGTTAAAATCCCAAAATCGAAGATCGAGATTACTACCATTGCTTATGAATTATATGAAACTATCCGAGTAGTCATATTTCTTTATTATTGAAACTATCTTAAAAGTTATTAATAATTGTTTTAAAATTTCTGATTACTCGAACACTAATCAAATCCCTATGGACGACCTGGTCTTACCTAAAAAGTTATACTACATACGTGGGTTATACTTTAACCCGTGTGTTTCCATTTCATAAACCAGTAATTTCAATCTTATAAATTTAAAGCTTTCGAAACACATCAAGTTATGAATTGTTTTAGAATGGATACGTCAGGGTTTCATCCTCCGTGATCCATTAGTGACATTATCATCTTCATTTTTTATTCATTAGAGGGTGTGGTTATGCCTTTCCCTTTGTCAGCTCTGCTTGGAGGAATAGGAGTGTAATGAGAGTGACCTGAGTTGAAGAGCTGAGCATTGAATTGATCATAGGGCATGTTGTTAAACATTGTTGGCCCCATGGAGTTAAGAGGAATTGGAGCAGGGATGTGAGTAGGGATGTCCAACATCACTTTTAACTTCTTGGCTGCTGGTTCTTCTACTTTAGCATCTGAATGAACCAACATAGCTAAGGGATTTGTATCCGCTGATGAGCCACTAGTCTGTGGCTCCCCATGAACATGTAAAAATACTTTATTTGCATGGGTTACCATCTTGAACTTCAACATCAGAACGTCTTCAAAATGTGACTTGTTCATTTTAACATTTGATGGTTCTACTGTACGTTCTTCTCCCCTCAGCAACAAAAACTGAGAGGGTGGTGGTGGATGTATCCTTGTTACGTACAATACTTGAAACAACTCAACCAGTTCATCATATCTTTAGAGTTTTTGTTGAAACCATAGAGGAGAGATTTTGAGCAGTTGTAAGCTTAGTGTACTAATCAGTGTGAATTGTTCGATTTATGAATGGAAGGAATTTGTCAATGTAAAGTAATAAGCTTATTTGTTTGTCTGCAGAAGAATTCTCTAGAAGCTCAGCTGCTTCATTCATCTTACCCTGGACATTTATATGAATTGAGTGTCTGATGGCCAACTGTAGTTGAGTGAATCTGTTGCATTCAAGTTTGTTCAGGGCATGAAACTGCTTGTTGATGGACTATAGTGAGTTGTCGATGATGGTTTATTGTAGGAATTTTCAGTTGAAGAGACCGTCTGATTTTTTGGTTTAACCGTGGCAAGTTTTCTTGAATAACATTATCCAGCAACGTACGAAACTTGTTCTTCACAGAGTCAGAGAAGATATCAGTCAACCTCTCTTCCAATGTATCATCAATAAGTCTGGGAAGAATTGAATCAAGGGTAGACTCCAGCTGAGTGGGGAGTGGGCAGCCAAGAAGTTCATCCTTTCAGGAAGATGACCAATGGGGTCTGATAAGGATGAAATTGAGTGACTGACAAGAGTTAATTGTGATGATGATTTTTGCAATAGTTTCATTGCAGCATGTGCTTGAATACTTGGAGGCTTGTCACTTGAGACATGCTTCAGCCCTCCATAGTTCCTCCACAACAAGTTCTTGAAAATCAATCATTCGTGGAACATGAATTGGCTTTTGGTTAGTGACGTGGTATTTCAGAAGTAGGTGCAGCGGAAACAATATCAGATGATACTCATGTGAGTCTGTGTGACGGTGCGTTCAAACCCCTTAAATTAGTCAGGAAACCATGATTACAAAACAAAAAAAATCAAGGGTGGGTTAGGTTGCCATTGCGGCCTCCTATATAGTAGCAATGGTGGCAGGCCATATTTTGTCATCATTTCTTTTTCTTTTGCTACTTTGAGCTTTTGGAGCTTTTGTTACAACCACCGAGTACCATCACCCGAATCCGATTCATCAATATTTAACATTGGAGTTTTTTCAACAATTGTGTCGTCTCTCTACATAAAGTCAATATATATGAATTAGATAAAAGAATATGAGAAGGTAATACGCTACGTTTGTAATATACGAAATAAAAATCCAACTACGAAAAAACGGCTTACATATCCAGCACTTGTGTCCTTCACGTAAACACACTTGTCGCATTCATTAATTTTGAATCCACTCTCTAACATGGTGTGGTCAAACTTTTGATGCCACTGTTTGGGAGCTTGCTTTAAGCCATACAACGACTTAACAAGTCTACAAACCTTGCCCTCTTGTCCAGGAGCTACGAAACCCTCAGGTTGGTTCATATATATTTCTTCTTCTAAATCTCTGTTAAGAAAAGCCGTTTTTACATCCATTTGGTGAACTTCCAAATTTCTTAATGCGGCAATAGCAAGTATCATTCTAATTGAGGTTATTTGCGTAACAGGCGAATAAGTATCAAAGTAATCTAGACCTTCGCGTTGTCTAAATCCTTTGATAACCAATCTTGCTTTATACTTGTCAATGGTGCCATCGACTTTCATCTTCTTCTTGAAGATCCATTTATAGCCTAGTGGTTTACAACTAGGAGGTAAATCCACGAGCTCCCACGTATGATTTTGTAAAATAGAATCTATTTCACTTTTAATGGCTTCTTTCCATTGATGCCCTTCCGAGGAAGTCACCGCTTCTCGGTAAGACGTGGGTTCATTTTCTACCATAAAAGAAACAAAATCGGGTCCAGACGATTTCTCGGTTCTTGCCATTTTGCTTCTTCGCGGTTTAACCTCTTCTTCCTCTATTTGATCTTGTCTCTCATCATGGAGATCATTATCATCTCGTTGTCTCTTATCTTGGACAGTTTCTTCATCTAATCTAGATGAGCTTCCAGTTTCCTTAATTAAACATGGAAATATATTTTCAAAGAAGGAAGCATTCCTTGATTCCATTACTGCATTCTTTTGTATATCTGGATTTTTTTAATCATGTACAATGAAACGATAAGTACTGTTATTCTTAGCATATCCAATCCACATATTTAGGTCCAATCTTTTGGGCCTTGAGTGTCGGCACAGCTACCTTGGCTAGACACCCCCATACTCGTAAGTACTGATATAATGGTTTTCTTCCCATTCATAGTTCATAAGGGGTCTCCTCTTTTTCCTTACGAGGTATCTTATTTAGAAGATAAGTAGACGTTAGAATGGCTTCCCCTCACATGT
>BQNB010007027.1:0-67500 GCA_026074375.1 Tanacetum coccineum
TCTTCGTATCCTGATTGGAGACCAAGCCTGGAAGAATCACTGACCAAATTCATGACAGAATCAGCTAAAAGGCATGAAGAAAACTCAAACATAATCAAGGAGATTCGAGCCTCTACCGATGCAGCAATAAGAAACCAAAGAGCTTCGATTAAGACCTTGGAAATACAAATCGGACAGATGAGCAAAGTCTTGCAAGAAAGAGGGTTTGGAAGCCTGCCCAGCTATACTGAGACAAACCCTCGAGACCAAGTTAAATCGATCTCGACTGCTAGAGCTGATTTTTCTGAGATACGTCGTATGGGATGTGATCCATACGCCGTATCAGGCACACAACACAGGAGCTTATTTTCTTAAACAGTCCCTTTCCTAAAACGACTGCAAAACTTCGGCTGTGATGATTGGAGAGAGGCACGAGATGTGAAGATTCTGGATGCTTATGATCACACCTTGCCTCAAAAATAAAAAGACCCAGGGAGCTTTACTTTACCTTGTTTTATTCATAATATCTGTTTTGATAAAGCTCTTGTTGACCTTGGAGCTAGTGTGAGCGTTATGCCATTCTCTACCTACACCAACCTTGGTCTAGGAATTTTATCTCACACTAGGTTGACCATCGAACTGGCTGACCGAACCATTAAACAACCAAGGGGTATTGCCGAAAATGTGCTAGTAAGGATAGGCAAATTTATTTTCCCTATAGGCTTTATCATCTTGGACATACCCGAGGATGACGATGTCCCTTTAATCCTCGGATGACCATTCTTGTCAACTGCCCATTCCAAGATCGATGTCTTCAAAAGGAAAATTACTTTAAGGGTCGGGGAAGAAAAACTTGTTTTTAAAAGTGTTAAGCCCGCCACTAGCATAATCAAAAGGGTCTTTGTGATAAAAAAAAGCCTTGATTCAAAAACAGAGCTTATAGGAGAGGGGGATGAACCATTCGACCCAACTTATGGTAATTACATAGAATTAAATGATTTGGATACACCTCTACAACCTAAAACGAATCAAGATGTTTTTGAGCCAACTTTTGTTAAAACCAACTCTTATAAGATGGAATTTTCTTGTGTAATCGGGTATAAGCATGTTATCACTGACCTCCTCCCTTCCTTGCCCATTAACCTAATGTCTAAAAGTTTTTACTATTCCATATTTGGGGACAAAGATGAAGGGAAGAGTCATGCCGGGACTTTGATCGATATACATGTTTTCGTTGGAAGTTTTTCTATTATTTCAGGTTTTACCATCATTAGATGTGTTGCGGTATTTTTAGAGAGATGGAGTGATGAAGAAACCTGTGTGTGTGAGAGAGATGGTGAGAACGGTGGTTTTTCTTGGGGAGAATGGGAGGGGTGGGAGAAATGTGCTTTGTTGAAAAGACACGTAGCCTCATACGTGTATACTTGAGACAGTCCTGGGTATAAATCGGGTCGGGCGGGTTTATCATTAAATGCATTTAATACTTCCTCGGGATTACGATCTTGCTGTTTATATATAAAGGTATAATTAGGTAAATATAAAAATTAATAAAATAAAACAGAATATCATTCTTTTTTAGGAGTATATGCATAAGATGAGGGTACACAAACCAAATAAAAAAAATAAAAAAAATGGGAAATGAAATCGGAGAATCTTCCGGCAGAGAAGATGCTGGAACCACCGCTTTACGCCGGCGGTTCTCACTGGCAGCTCAGCCGGAGATAATGAGAGCAGCTCAGAAAGACGACCAGTATGCTTCTTTTGTATACGAGGCTTGTCGTGACGCTTTTCGTCACTTATTCGGTAAATTACTTCACTTTTTATTAATTCTAGTATTTGATTCTAAGTAAAATGTTTTTTTTATATAAAGTTTTTGTTTTGTGATTTGTTGTTGTTTCTAGGTACTAGAGCCGCTATATCTTATCAGAATGAGGTTTGTATTATTTTCTTACTCACTATATACAATTTTGTTTTTTTTAATTATCTACGCGGTTTGAGCTCAGCGCCACACTTGGCGAGTTGCTTGCGCCTAGCAGGAATTGAACTTGAGACCAATCACATTTTAGCGATGATAGTCACAAGCCTTTTGCCGCCCTTGAGTGGTTACATATTAGTAAACGAATTGTTTTATTGACTATGCACCTATGTAGTTTTCGTTTGGTGGATGCGTACTAAGTTAGTAGTGCTGCTTGAATAAGTTATGTCTAGGGGGTGTTTGTTTATATGTGGGCTGATGAGCTTATTTGATTTCGGCTTATATAACATAAGCCTCAATTTTCCGGCTTATTTTGACACTTGTGGGCTTATATAAGTTTATTACGATATGATAAACTCATATAAGCCCATAAATCTCAAGATACGCCAGGGAATTGAGGCTTATGTTATATAAGCCGAAATCAAATAAGCTCATCAGCCCACATATAAGCCGAAACAAACACCCCCTACTTTCGGGTTTATCCTGATAGTGGTAGGATCCATCTACATTCCACCTCCCTCATAATTGGCGGAGAAACACTAATTCACCCCTTTTTGGGTGTCGACTGCCCCTTCCACAAGGACATAAGTGACCTCTAGTCAAACCTATTTTGCAGTGGGGGAGATACCGAAATGCCCCCCATGTTTTATGTCTATATATATTCAGTTTAGTTGTAGCTGAATTCTATATAGATAGGATCATGATAAAACTGAGTGAATTAGACAAATGGACACTATGGGTGTTTGTTAAGAGAGAGTTATGCGTCTTTGAAGTTGGGATTGGGTGGATGGGTAGCAGTAGTGGTTTTTGCGTAGCCAAGAATAGTTAGTAATGCTGCTTGAATCATTTATAACCCGTCATTTAGGTTACGGGTCTGTATGGGTAAATTATTCATTTCTACTTCTCGGGTTGGTCTGGGCTAGAAAAAATGACAGTGTAGATAAATCTGCCTCTTCTAAAGTATTTGATATTATACGTTCATGTGTTGTTTGTCGATTTGCTTACTACTTAACCTATTGACACGAGACCTGATGTGACTCTTTAATGTGCTGCCTACACCAGGGGCGGAGCCAGGAAGTTTGGCTCGAGGGGGCATACTTTTATATTTTTTAAAACTACACTACAAAATGGTTCTTAGGGGGGCAAATTACCAAAAAATCCGGATATTTTCGAAAATTTACACTACAATTTTTTTCGCTAGGGGGGCACCTGCCCCTTGTGCCCCCCTTTGTCTCCGCCCATGCCTACACCACTAGTATTTGATCGTTTTTAGACGATCAATTTTGGCATTTGTAAAACTAGAATAGTAGAAATGTATTCTAGTGGGACTAGGGGAGTCTATTCTATGATGGTTATATAAAAATTACTACTGAAGAACCAGGTGTATCTTTTAATATTGATATATTTGAACCCATATCCGAGTTAGTTTCTTATTTTTTAATCTTTGATGTTGTTATGATTTGCAGACCAAGCTTTTGGGCCAGATGCTATATTATATATTAACAACAGGAGCAGGACAGCAGACATTGGGAGAAGAATATTGCGATATTACACAGGTACTAATTTCGATTTGCATAATGCTTTGTGATCACATTTGGTATATTTATAATGTAGATAAAAGGTACTCATATGAAAGTAACTCATCACTGAAAAAAACAAAGAATTATATAGATATGAACAAATATGAAGTTTGACCTGTAGCTTATAGATTAGGCCTACTTCTCAAATTTGACCTTGCAGCACCTGTTCAGCTTTGCTAAGTTTTCACATCATAGATATTGCGTTTATTGAGAAATAAAGGTTTGTATTTGCAGGTTTCTGGATCGTATGGACTTCCTCCAACACCAGCGAGACGTGCCCTATTCATTGTTTACCAGAGTGCAGTTCCCTACATTGCTGAAAGAGTCAGGTTCAACTCAACCTTACTATTTTGTGGTCTGCAACTTTGACATTGCTAATTTTTAGCTAAACAGACATAAGTATTCACCTTTTTAGCTATGAACTCTATCAACCATGTAATTTGCAGCTCAAGAATTGCTTCCCGTGGCATTGCATTGTCTGAATCGCTGTCTGATGAGCTAGAAACTTCTGGAAGCGCCCAAGATCAGTTATCTACTAATCAATCATCTTCTTCTTCACCAATAGTTTCTACTTCACCTTTCTCAAGATTGAAATCCAGAATTAGTGGGCTTTGGCTAAACACAGTTCAGAGATGGCCTGCAGTATGTCATTTTCCATTTATTCTGATCTTATAGCATGTCCTACTTTTTTCGTATAATAATATTCACTCAAAATGTAGACATGAGTTTTGTGAAGTTAGTGGTCAAGTACTTTTGTTGTTTAACGCAGGTGCTTCCTTTAGCTCGTGAGTTTTTGCAGCTGCTTCTTCGTGCCAATCTTATGTTCTTCTACTTTGAAGGTGAGTATATTCGGATGTAGGTGGTGACATGAAAATTTATGCTATACAATGTAACTAGCAACTTGATTTATTGCAGGTCTTTATTATCATATATCAAAGCGTGCAGCAGGCATTCGTTATGTATTTATAGGAAAGCCGATGAATCAAAGGCCTAGGTATATTTTTTTACCTTTGTTTAGTTTCACACGACTTCTTAAGATACATAAAACTTTAGGATCATTTATCTCAATGAAGTAAAATTAAGCATATTATATCTTGAAGTTGAATGTATTATGCTTACTTGCATTAGGTGTACCTTTGACCTCCTTATTGAATGTTATATAATGCAGATATCAAATACTGGGCATGTTTCTATTGGTTCAATTATGTATTATCGCGGCTGAAGGATTGCGACGTAGCAACTTAGCATCCATCACAGCTTCAGTTCAGCATGCATCCTTAAGGGTCCACCAAGCATCAGGAGGTCAGAATCTTTTCAAAATAACTGTCGTTGATTTCCTTAAATCTTTAATTTATCATACTAGTATGTACACATATGTTTATCTCAATCCTCTGTCCTCTATTCTGTAAACTTTGTCTGTATATCCTGTCAATTTGCTCTAGCAACATATCTTTCCATCTGTTCTACGAATATGGCTTTACACTTTTTTTTAATTCTTTTCCATGCTTTTCAGGACGTGGTCTGCCTGTTTTAAATGAAGAAGGAAATTTGATTACTGGGGACAGTGAAAAGGGTTTTGGCGTATCAGACTCCATGGCAACTTCAGAGGTATGGTTCTGGACTGATTATGGATATAATGGGATATTATGTGCATCATCATATATAAACCCCAACATGCATTTCTACAGAATCGTATGAGTTTCTCATATTACCAGTTATATAGATTGAAATCTTCAGATTTTACTTTGTATCACAATTTCCGAAATTCGTGATGTTAATAAATGTATATTCGTGTTCTTGCAGTCTCAATCAAGTGGGATTAGCAAATGTACACTTTGCCTTAGTAATCGCCAAAACCCAACCGCAACTCCTTGTGGTCATGTGTTTTGCTGGTATTGTTTCTTTACATCGTTACCTTTCTCTAGAGGTGGCAATTTTGGCCCTTTATTTACAAAAACGGACCGGTGGATTATGGTTTTGTATCTCAAATGGATTAAATTAAAGCTTTGGCTATACCAACTCCTTGATCGTTTTATATGCACCCAACCCGCCCATGTTGCCACCTTTCCCTTTTTTTTAATCTCTCTTCCTGACGTTGATTTATTTTTGTGTAGGACTTGCATCATGGAATGGTGTAATGAAAAGCCTGAATGCCCTTTATGCCGTTCTCCGTTAACTCATTCGACCTTAGTTTGTTTGTACCATTCAGATTTTTAAAACCCAATCATGCCACTATACTTATAAGCGACAAGAAAAATGTACGTTTGCTGTCAAGTAAACTTTCCAGAAGCCATTGCTTCGAGGTCGCTGTTTACCAGACCAAAAAAGTTTTCATGAAGCAACTACTTGTCTAAATTACCAATGAAGGTACGCCAAGAAGCAAATAATCATCCTAAATCTCGCAGCTCTTTTGTATCCTGTAAATTTCTGTTTATTTTTTTAGTTTCTGAACATTATGTTGTATGTAAGTAGAATATCATTGTAGAACAATTTTCTAGCGTAGAATTTTTACTGCCAAAACAATGGTATAAGTGGAAGTCACATAAACAAATACAACCTTGATTACACTTCTGGCATAAATGAATAAAGTAGACTATACTCTTCATGGATCTCTTGATTGACCCGAATCTCTTTATTGACCCCAAGTCGGAACTCGAGTCTAAACATGAAACTATGGTAAACATTAAGTATCAAGTAGACAGGTTGTATCATCATAACCTTTTGTACATGATGCTTCATTAAGTTATTTCTTTAATCATAAACTTTTAACTATTGGATAGTAAATGGTGGAGTTAGGAACTTTGTTAATCTGAAACTGCAAAAGGCATGCGTCATATGTCACGTATTCATGAGTTAAGACGGTATTTTAGTAATTGAAAACTTTGGAAAATGTGGATGATCAGCCAAATTTACTTTGGTTGGTTCTTTTAACTAGTTATGGCATCGGTTTACCTGTTAAGAGGAATCCATACCAATATCTATGTAAAAAAATTTGTTGCTTAAAAAATTTCCTTCGAAGAATACCCTTACTGACTTAAGTAATAACAGACGCGGCCCCTCCTTTACCAATTCAACAATCAGTCATTTGTTGAACGTTGGTAACGAAAGTGAGTGAAAGCGAAATGTGCCACTCATTCATGGGTCGTGATGGTTATTAACTAGGTAAACTATACCAGATGCTAACGGACAAATAATAAGAAACAATCAAACCTCTCAAGGCGTATCCAAGGTTTTAAAGCAGGGTATGCACTAATATAACAGAACAAAATATCATAAATAGGTTTTACTATTACAGATATTGGTTCATTTTTTAACTACAAAAGATCCGTTAGCAAAGCATGTAAAAAGAGAGACTACAAAAGTGAACGAGTAACCAATAACCAGGTGATGTGATTCTATTCATAGAGCTTCAAAAGTGGCTACAAGTCTCGGACAACAGAGATGGGAACTTCTGTCTTCTAACTATCTTTACAGACGAAATGCAAGATTCAAACCATTACCTACCTCCCATTAGGCAATCAAAACTATAAATTCCTCACAATAATCTTGTAGCTGACCCTCTTGAGCCTGTGCAAGACATTTGAAATGCAAAAGATCAGTGTTTGGTAAAAGGGCAAAACATGTGTTCAGGTCACTAAGGTGGCTAATTATGCAGGCCAGATGGGTTTGGTAACAGGGCAAAACATGTAATTTTTAGTTATAGTCGGGTTGGGTTTGACCCAAACACCCTTTGTCAGTGATATATATAATAAGACTATATTTACACTAAAAATACGACTTTCTAATAAAATG
The DNA here is from genome assembly GCA_026074375.1 of Tanacetum coccineum. NCBI lineage: Eukaryota > Viridiplantae > Streptophyta > Magnoliopsida > Asterales > Asteraceae > Tanacetum > Tanacetum coccineum. The sequence goes on from BQNB010007027.1 coordinate 7,327, forward strand.
GTGTGTAATGTTGTATGCCTTATGAACACACTTTAAACGGGTTTTGACCCATCTGACATGTTTCTGTTAAAGTGAAGATTTTGTTTATCTAGTCCATCTGACCCGTTGAAAGACACAAATGTAACCCAAATCTACCCATTCATAAGTAAATGGGTTTGAATTGCGTCCCATGAAAATTAGTCAAAGTAATTTTCTTTGACTTGGTCGTTATCTTTGTTCGGTTTCAGTTTTATCAAGCCAACCTTAGTTAGTGTCAAGGTAAACTGTATCAGAAAGGAGGAAATCTAAGTTGCAGTGTCACAGCAAAGAAAGATGAGACCTTTTAATGCAGGGATGTGTGATTATTTGGTGGGTCCAGCTGTTGTCGTTTCTCGGTTAAGGTGAACTTCTTGTGGAAGGAGATTGCATTTGATTTTCAGGTCTTCAAAGAATTTCTTCAGCTCTAAAACCAGTTCACTTCTCCGCTTATTCTTTTCACCATAATCTTGAAAGTTCATTGTGTGATTGAAAAAGAGAGCCATCTTTATCTTGTTAACGTTTTCAATCTCCTTCACAACAAAATTGTGATTTGGGTGCCACATTTGGGGGTTCTTCTCCAAATACCTAACCACAAATTAAAATTCATTCAATAAGATAATGTAGTTCGCACAAAACAAGCAAACTAACGCAAGCAGATTGAGCTATCCTTAGCATCCAGATAATACGTTTCAAAATAGCAAGAAAGATGTATGCAAACTATTGTATATCAACTTACTTTTTTATCTTTTCTTTCAACTGCCCGATCTTCTCAATTGATGTTGCAAAATCAATGGAGAATTCCACACTATCACCCATATCCGGGCTTCTATAGAAATTGCTGATAGGCTTTGTAGACAGAACTGAATTCGGGTAATATATCTTCTCATTATCATATCTTAAGAAAACCGTCGTTAAGATATTCATCTCTTCGACTATCAACTGTCAAAATCACAAATAGCCAATCAGTATAATACTGCAAACGAAACTAAACCTAAACCATTCCATAAGTTAACTCAACTTTGTATATTTGTTACCTGCACCCCATCAATGCAACAACGGTCCCCCACATCAAATGGATGCATTATGAAAACGAACACAATAGCTTCAAAAATGGTCTTGCAAGTGTTGCCAAATATAAAGGCAGCCACAACAAGTTGTGATGAGAGTAAGACAAGTATTTTGGTGGTAGCAATTTCTGTCAGAAGAAGCCACACAACTATGACCACAATAATAAGGACTGCTGTAACAAGCTTATTCAATTGGTTTACAGCCGTTTTAGTGTCACTTAAAGCATGTGCTAAAGCTTTGCGCCCATTGTACACCTTTACCTGCATTTGGTAACATTTTACATGAACATCAGTGCCGCCACTAACATATATATATATATATATATATATATATATATATATATATAGAGTAAGGATCAAATGAGAAGAAAACTTATAATGAGAATGATAAGAAGAAACCACAACCACACATTTCAGATGCACCTATAAAAATGCATGCATCTCCTCTTAAAATTCTCTTTCCTATTTAAAATGTGTGGCTAAAAATCCGCACCCCATCAATGCAACAACGGTCCCCCACATCAAATGGATGCATTATGAAAACGAACACAATAGCTTCAAAAATGGTCTTGCAAGTGTTGCCAAATATAAAGGCAGCCACAACAAGTTGTGATGAGAGTAAGACAAGTATTTTGGTGGTAGCAATTTCTGTCAGAAGAAGCCACACAACTATGACCACAATAATAAGGACTGCTGTAACAAGCTTATTCAATTGGTTTACAGCCGTTTTAGTGTCACTTAAAGCATGTGCTAAAGCTTTGCGCCCATTGTACACCTTTACCTGCATTTGGCATATTTCCTCTTAAGTAGAGATATGATCATAAAATATCATCTGGGATTTTATAAGAGAAGTAAGAAAGTAGTCATTTTTTTTTCTTATAATATGAGGTTACAAGCACGGGATCACATTCGGTTTAAAGCTTAAACAAATATGAAGCAGAAAGGAGTCTTACCACCCATTCTGTTAAGGTTTTCCGATCAATTTGTCCTTTCTCAGCCACATCAATCATTGGAAACACCATATCTACCTCTTCCTTGATCATGAACCTCCTTAGATCCAGATCTTCAATGTATCTACATGATAAACATATAATAATGATGAATTAATCATAAATAAAGTAAACAGAGTTAACGATCCTGTAAAAGTGACGTTCTTACGTGAAACCAGGCTGCGCGACATTTCTGAAAATATGATAAGCAGCAGCAATTGCCTCCATCTCGTTGTTAATCTCCTTGTCTGCAGATTCACTCGGATTTTCATACGCACTTTCTTCAATTGCACCAGAGAAAGTGGAAAGGCCTGAATTCGAAATCACGTCAACCAACGTCTTCATAGTCAAGGCGGACACTTTTTCTCGTTTTATCTGATGAAGCTTACTTACATCAATCACCTCTTTTGTCTTTGACTCTTTTCCCTTCTTCTTCACCTGAAAACTCAACTCACTTTTACTAGTACTCGCCCCAACCATATGTAATGATTCCATTAGCGGAGGCCCCGAGAGGGTAAATAGAACATACTGTAGGAAGATTGATTCTTGAATTCTATCAAAGAAATTGCTGACATGGAACGAAGTTGCCAAAATCTTGAGCAATAAATTCTTTAAAAGCCACAAAATTCCACCAACTAATAAGGAAACGATACTCCAAGTAATATAATCCAATACCTTGGCTGCAGTTTTCGACCTTTTAACATCGTTGGCATTAAACAACGCTGTCCAAGTAACAAGAACTACAATTAACCAAATACATACTTGAACACTCTTCTTTAACCCGTGAACAAAATATAACACCTTCTTTCTCAACAAGAAATTCAATTCTATCAACAACACGATAAAATGCATAAGCCAGTTAGTGACTAACATACCACAAATGATCACCGATAAAAGCACAAACCATTTCCACAACTCCAAACTCCAAATTTCATAATGCTTTAACTCATTAATCGTCAAGCTAGCCGCTACACAACCCATAAGCAATAGAAACATTACCCATTCAAATAAAACTTTCATTTTCACCCTCTTCAACTTCAACTTCTTACGTACGCTAACTTTCTTATAAATCTCTTCATCCTCATCAACCCCCCCTGCATTTCCAGGTGACCCTATTAATGGAGTCTTCGTTGTTATGGATATACTTCTAATTGTATCTTTCCGTGGTGTACCAAGTGGAGAAGCATTGCCCCCCACTCTAGGTGAGGCATGATTTGATGCAATCCTGTTGGGTGAGTTTGAGTACTGGCCAACTGGCTCAGACATCTGGTCGAACATATTATGATCTATCACGGGCTGTTCACCAAACCTAGACTTAGGCTTTGAGTAAACCGATCTATTTAAGGTTTTACGCCTAGTTAATGTATCAGGAATGGGGATCTTAGGAGGCCTATTGGGGCTTGGCATAAAAACAGGATTATCTATATACGAATCAACCGATTTTCGATTTGGTGATTCGGGAACACCTCTTGGAGTTCTCATATCTCGCTCGTCAGTGGAAAAACTCACCGCCACTTCACCGCTTCTTTTATTCTCTGTCATGCTTATCTCCCCTGTTCTTAAGGTTTTACCATTTGCATCCATTCAGATTCAGACTCCTAGAATTTCCAGTACAAAGTTTAATCATCCAACTTTAAGCAATTAACATCTGTAGCTAAATAACATAACTAATACGGTAACAACTAAGTTCACAATAATTCAAACTTCGACACACACGGTAAGTATGACATTGATGATGATCACTTTTTTATATACATACATACGCACAGTAACGTCGGGCATTTATCAGCTGTAACTAAAGAACATAGTGACTAACGGCTAATGCGGATAATTATTCATGTTCAACAACAACAACTAAAAACATTTCATTAAACACACACTAAAGCTTGAAATTGATAAATATGCACACGTAAGCATACACAGTAACTTCACACAATCACGCACGTAACATCTGTAACTAAGAGGGTGTTTGTGATTGCTTGCTACTTCTGCTTATATACTCAGCTACTTATTTTTTAGCAATTTCAAGTGTTTATTAATCTAACCTGCTTCTGCTTGTCTGCTTATTTTGGGGCAAAAAAAAAAGAAGCAAATTTTAATAAGCATGTTAGGACATACTTATTTCAAAGTGGGTATATAAGAGGAAACTTTAAACTATTCTTTTACCGTCGTATCTAGCCCAAAACACACCATAAATGGATTAGACTGAAATAATATACAATTTCTGTATTCTGTTTACAAAATAAGCATGTCCAAAACACTTCAAGTGCTTAAAGCACAAACACAAGCAGAAAAATTAAGCAATCTTCTAAAAAATCATAACAAATAACACTTAAGATGGTCAAGTTAAGGCGGTGTTTGGATTAGCTTCTTGATTTGGGTTTATGGGCTTATTTGAAATTGGAAATATCAATAAGCTCACTTTTTGACGTTATATATGGACTTGTGAGCTTATTTGACTTTGTTTATATTTCATAAGCTATTATGATCTGGCTTATGTTCTAGCTTATGAGCATGGCTTAAACATGAAAAATGAGTTCATAAGCTCGAAAATAAGTCGAAAAATGGGCTTAGGAAATAAAGCCGAGTCAAATAAGCTCTTAAGCCTATATATAAGCTTAAACAAACACCCCCATGCTTATGAGCTTAAACGGGTGAAATTTTGCCAGTTAAGGTGGAGGGCGAGTCTTTGACTCAGATGTACAAGCTTACCAACTTAAATAAGCTATTATTGGCTCATGAGCCGAAAGAAATGAGGTTATATAGGCTTTTAGAAATTCAAACAATCTCATCATAAGTCCATATTTTCCGGCTTATTTTCTTGATAAGTTATAAGCCGGGAGAGTGAAATAAGTTGAAAAGCCGAAAAATAAGGTTACAGAAAGTAATGAGAAGTGAAACAACAACATTGAAACAAAAGTCAACAACTAACAGTTAAGAGATCTGTTATTACCTTAAACTGAAGAAGCAACCAACTTTAAGCCATTAACATTAACAAAAAAAGATGAGCTAAAGGGTTATACAAAAAATAACTAGTGTAGTTTTTTTAATGAAAATGGGAAAGTGTGTTAAAAGTGAAAAAGTACGAAAAACAAGACTTTATAATACTAAAGTAGATGTTAAATAAGTTCATATTAGATTATATAAGTTATTTATTATATTTATAGTGCTTTGAAGAGTAAACAAAAACAGACAACTTATACAAGGAGTGAATGGGGTTGAAGGCAGAGAGAAAGAGAATATTGTGAGATGTTGTTTGTTTGTAGGTCCATAAAATACAATGGTGCCAATCTATTTTTTTAAAAGAAGAAAAAACCAATTCATAACGAGCACTTATGCTCCGTTTTTTTTCTAAACAAGAATATATCTAGTTGTAAACCTTGACATTGACTATTGAATATAACAAGCAAGTAGGCTGCTGTGTTTCGTAGCGGACGTCGTTATTAGCTGGATAGTGTTCAGACGAGTTATCTGTCTTATTGCTATTAACTTATATTTATTTTGCCAATTAATATGACGGTTTCTAAATATACATATCAAGAAGTGATTTCATCATTCGGATATCGGATTACATAAGTAGTTAAAGTAATCACATAGCAAAGTTGCATAAGCGTATGCATAAGCCGTTAAAGCAATCAAATAGCAAAGTTGCTCTTATTCAAGCCACACAACAAAATAATAAGTTGCATCCCTAACATTATTATAAGATATGACAGTGTTAAATATATTTAAGTTTTGATAAGAAAAATTCGTAAGGCTGTTTTTTGAGAGGAATTGACATTCAGGTAGACAAAAAGTCAAGATCAGCGATAAAACGCCCTTACACAAAGAAAGACGGGGAACGAAAGAGTAAATGGGGAAAGATAATTTGCACCAAATTTACTATCACGGCCTCCTCTTCGATTTACTATATTTCTTTAAGCAAACGCATTTTATCAAATACATTGGCCTTTCATTGATCTGAATGGTAATCGCTAAAAAGAATATGGTTACCGATATGTCGTATCATAAAAGACATATATTTACCGCTATCCCCACTGTTGTTATATCTTTCAGCAGTTTCACATCTCTCGCTAACCTCTTGTTCAAGGTTCTAGTAAGATCAGGTGTCCCTATTAAATATGGGCGTTAAACGAGGCTCTCATCGAAGGCTGTTACTTAATAGGAACATGTGATCCTACAAGAAACCTGAAAGGGAGGTTGCAAAAGGAGGAAAATGTTTTACGAAGTTTGGGATCAACGTGACAGCTACTTATAGAGATGTATACGAAACGGATTTTTAGAACATCAAAAGAGGAGACTCATATCTGCAGATGCAGGAACAAGACAAAAGACTCGTGACGGGTGCAACCAAAGTCAAGTCATGACTCTTTAGCCAAAATACGGGTATCCGTGAACATTGTTCCTAAGAAACACACCTGCAGAAATCGTTGTCATAGTCTCCATCAGCGACAAAACCATTAGTAAAGAAGTCAACGCAAAAAGGCATAGTTAGTTATACAGAAGTATATCGCATAAATTTTGAAGATTCTATAAACAGATAGAGACACGGATAGTAAGAAAGCAATGTACGAAGTTTTTGCGCTCAGATCTACTCATGTGGGAGTAGCACGAAACACGCGTCATTTTCCAAAGACCAATAAAGATACACATGATATGTATGGCAAGAAAAACGTAGGCGTAATGGTAAGAAATAAAGCTCGGATTTATGTATACAGTAGCAGTACCAAACAGCCGACATGGCTGCAATCACACTTTCGGGGTGACTGCCCAGCCAAGATACGGGCCTGGATAAACTACGCGTAGTAAATAGATAATTATCATCATTTCATGTAAAAAGAAAAAGGATGCGCGTCTATTACGCAAAGAATCCACCGCAACTCACATCATACCTTTTTGTCTAATATACACAACCACAAATAGGGGTGGAAACGAGTCGAGCTGCTCGTGAAAAGCTCGGGATCAGATCGGTAAAAAGCTCGAATGAGCCGAGCCTAAACGAGCTCGAGCTCGAGCTCGAGCCTAAATTAGAGCTCCTTTGTATACAAAGCTCGGCTAGGCTCGCGGGCCTAAACGAGCTCTAGTAAACGAGCTCAAAAAAATAAACGAGCTCGAATAAGTAAGTTTAAGAAGAAAAACTTTATTTTTTATAAATGCATCACAAACGAGCCGAGCCCGATCCGAGCTCGGGCTTTATATATCATACCACGAGCCGAGATCGAGCTTTTTGAAATATAAACGAGATGAGCTCGAGCTCTGACATGCTCGGGCTCGGCTCGTTTCCACCCCTACCCATAGACTATTACTTGGCACGAAAAAAATGTGGCAAAAGATACATGTCTCCTCTTTCCAATTTCACTCCCATCCCAAGTCTTTGTCACTCTTTAAAAACACACACAAACATACTCTTTGTGTGTGAAGCATAGTATAAAATTCCTTTTACCTAAATGAGGCTCAGATTTGCAAATATAGAAGCGGTACCAAACACCCGCCATGCCTGCAACCACAATCTAGGTGTGGCTGCCCCGTCAAGATACGAGAATTGGTAAACTATACTTAGGAAAAGTACGAATGTATAGAAGTATCGTCGTCGCTTTAATTACTCCATTACTGCCAATGTAAAAGCAATTCCCAAAACCAACCATGGTTGCAGCCACAATTCGTGTATGGTTTCCCTCTCAAGATACCACCCTCGGTAATGGTTCACATAGCATTATAAACCACCAAACATATTGATGAAATGCAAATAATCACATGTTTTCTCAATAATATTAATATAATACTTCAATAGGAGATCGAAACAACGTCGTTTTGATTCGGCCCTTTCTTTGGGCTTTCGGCTGGGTCGCTAAAGGCCAGCCCAACTTTATGTTTGTTTACGCAAAATATAAGCTACCGTTGACCAGAAATGTATAAATCAACATTCATATCTACAAATATAGAAGTAAAACCAAATACAAGCCATGGCCCACAATCCGGGTCAGGTTGCCCTGCAAAGATATCGGCCTGCTTACATTTTTCAGAACCCATGCGCGCACGCACACACACTGCAAACGACATTGTTTCTTCTTTAGATGTAGTTCTGGATGGAAATGATGCCTATGAGTGTCACACCCCCAAACGGGGCCTGGACAAAATACGTGTTTGAGGGCGTGACGTCATAATATACATCACACAAGATCAAGGGAACGACTAATATATGGATGTTTGTAAAAGTAAACACCGTTGCAATTGATAAAAATACTTTATGTCATTACATAAATCAAATGAGTTTAACAGTAAGAATGCGAAAGCTTAAGAAATCGTTTTTAAAAGGCAACGGTATTTAATGACGGATAAATGTTCTTGAAAATCCGAGTATGCATGAGACACCACATTGCACTTCAAGAATAGATCCAAGCTAAGCACCTAAGAAAAACATGCTTAAAACGTCAACATAAAGTTGGTGAATTCATAGGTTTGAATTGATAATAAGAATGGACCACAAGTTTGCAAAACGTATGTGACTATTATAACAAATACAATATCATATAAAAAGGTATTTACGTTGCACTAAGCTCATGACACCGAGGCTCAATAGGATTGGTAGCATGCATAATGCCAAATTGTTAGGATCACGAAAAGTATCGGTCACTTCCATTATATCGTTAGATAGCTCGTATAGTAATATTTGGAACCTTAATAGGCTAGTTAGTCCAAGGCCCATGGAAAGCCCCTGGAAGCCAAGCCCTAACCGGCCATGTATGTAGTATAAATACCCTTTCCATGCTATGGAAAGGGTGGTTGGTTGTTTCATTTCTCACATAGTAATACATTGTTTTTTGTTTCACTTTCTCTCACTAGAAACTTCCTCCCACTCTCTTTCTCTCTCTAGAGTTTCTTCATTTTTGTGTATGTGTTTAAGGATTACTAATATTCCACAACTGGTATCAAGAGCCATGGGGTGATATCCAAGTTTGTGTGTATGTTTTCTTTAGTTTTCTACTCGTTGTCTTTTGTTTTTTTTGGTTTGAAGCTATATTATACACTTAAAGACCATATACTTTGGTATAAGGATCTAGTATCATTAGTTATACAAGGTGTACAAGCAAAGATTCAAGAAATCATCTTCTTTTACAAATTTTTTTGGTTTAAAGGTTTTAAAAGTACAAATCTTGATTTCAAATTTTTTGGTCTTAAAAACCATAAAGCTTGCATTTTTAAGGTTCTTTTAGACTTAGAACTACAATTTGTACAAGAAAAACTAAGAAAAAACGTCAAAAGTGTGTCTTTTAAGGTTTTGAAGTTTGGTCTAGGCGATTTATACGTTTTGGGTTATTGGGCGATTTATACGTTTTACCTTGGGCGATTTATACGTATTTTACCTTGGGCGATTTATACCTTTTACCTTGGGCGATTTATACGTATTTTACCTTGGGCGATTTATACGTATTTTTACCTTGGGCGGTTTATACACTTCTGGCTTGGGCGATTTATACATCTTTTAAGCTTAGGTGATTTATATGTGTAGTTATCTTGGGCAATTTATACGCAACCTTGAGCGATTTATACAAGCGATTTATACCATTTCATTAGGCGATTTATACCATTTCTCTTGGGTGATTTATACATTACACTTAGGGTGATTTATACACGTACCTTGGGAGATTTATACCATTTTTCCTAAGATATTATACATTGCTTCTAATAGATTTATACGGTTTTTTCTGTGGTGTGTAAAATCCCGTGAAATATTTACATATTTTTCTCGGTTTCATCAAGAATTGTAAAATCCCGTGTAATCTCAAGACCATTTCATTTCAAAAGGACTTCACTTTAACACAATTACTTCTTATCATTGTCCGATCAACAAGTAATCTTTTCACATACTAACAAAGTCTACTCTTGTTGAATACATGATACTCTCTGGTGGTGACAATCGTCCACCAATGTTGGACAAAGACCTGTATGATTCTTGGAAAAGTAGAATAGAACTATACATGCAAAACAGAGAGCACGGAAGAATGATACTTGAATCAGTCAAACATGGTCCACTCATTTGGCCTACGATTAAAGAAAATGGGGTGACCAGGACAAAGAAATATGCTGAATTGTCTGCTACAGAGAAAATTCAAGCTGATTGTGATCTCAAGGAAACTAATATCATTCTTCAAGGTCTACCATCTGATGTCTATTCACTCGTTAATCATCACAAAGTTTCCAAGGATCTATGGGAAAGAGTTCAACTATTAATGCAAGGTACCTCATTGACTAAGCAGGAAAGGGAGTGTAAACTGTATGATGCGTTTGATAAGTTTGCTCACATCAAGGGGGAATCACTTCATCAGTATTACTTGAGAGTTACTTAGATGATCAATGACATGAACATCTACAAATTGAAATTGGAGCAATTTCAAGTTCTTAAACAGTCTTCCACCTGAATAGAGTAAGTTTGTGACTGATGTCAAACTTGTAAGAGATTTGCATACTACCAACTTCGATCAGCTTCATGCATATCTTGAACAACACGAACTCCATGTAAATGAAGTCCGTATTATGCGTGAACACAATCAAGATCCACTTGCACTAGTTGCGAATCATCAGATGACACCATCTCACTTCAACACTTATCCGTCTTCATACAACAATCCTCAGTTTTAACAACAGTTTTCACCATCTCAGTCTCTTCAATATGGATCAATTCATCCCACACAACATTACTCAACTACTTATCCATCCACACCTCTTGCAATTACTTATCCGTCAACACCGTATCCAAATGCTTACTCATCCACAATACATCAAGTTGTTTGTCCACAACCACAATCTATTCCTCAAATTGAATATACTGTCTCCATAGTTAATCAACAAACACATCTTGCTAAATTTCCTCAGATAGACTTTGGTTTGGCAGTTCTAGTGTTTAAGCAAGGAGGTGATCCTATTGATGCCATTAACAAAATGATGTCATTTCTGTCTACTGTCGTCACATCTCGTGTTCCATCTACCAACAATCAGCTAAGAAATTCTTCCAACCCAAGACAACAAGCAACTATTCATGATGGAAGGGTAATTGTTCAACCACTTTGGGGGAGACCAAATTCTTATGCTGCTGGTACTTCAGGAACAAGAGCTAATACTTCAGGAACAAGAGGGAATTACGCATGTCAACAAAGGGTTGTGAAGTGTTTTAACTACCAAGGGGAAGGTCATATGGCAAGACAGTGCCCAAAACCTAAGAGGAAAAGGGATGCTACATGGTTCAGGGATAAAGTTCTATTAGTTGAAGCACAAGGAAATGGTAAAGTTCTGAATGAGGAAGAATTGGAATTTTTGGTAGATCCTGGTGTTGCAGAAGGTCCAGTTACACACTCGGTCATCACACATAATGCAGCTTATCAAGCAGATGATTTAATGCGTATGATTCTGACTGTGATGAGATCTCTACAGGCAAAGTAGTTATTATGGCCAATTTGTCTAGTTACGGTTCAGATGTTCTTTCTGAGGTACCACACTCTGACAACATTAATAATGATATGCTAAATCAAAGTGTGCAAGAGATGCCGTATTCTGAACCTTCTCAGTTTGTGGATCATCTAGAGAATGAGATACATAGTGATAGCAATATCATTTTGTACTCTTAGTATCTAACTGAAACACAAAATGCAATTGTTCAGGATACAAATTCTTCTGCACAACAAGATGCCATGATATTATCTGTGTTTGAACAACTATCACAACAAGTAACTAATTGTAACAAGGTCAATAAGGATAATCTAATAGCCAATGAATCCTTATCTGTTGAGCTTGAAAGATACAAAGAACGGGTAAAATTGCTAGAAGAAAGGCAAAATGTGGATTTAGGTACTAGAGAAAAGCTCATAATAGATGACATAATTCGGGATAAAGATGCATAATTTACGGATTTTGAAAAGTAAATTAACTCTCTTAAACTAACTCTTTCTAAACAATTAAAGGAAAAGGAAACGTTAACAAAAACATTTAATGTTCTCAAAAATGAATCTAAGGAATAGAAAGCTAAGAATATTGATAAAGAAATTGCTTTGGAAAAAAAAGTGTTGGTTCCCGAATTCACACAAACATGTATAGATCTAAAGAGATCTAGAGAGAGAAAGTTAGAGAGAGAGAATAGTTGAGAGAGAAAATAATACACACTAAAGAGTGTGTGTAAAATGAGTAAAATGCTTACCTCTTCCAAAGTTGGAAGAGGTATTTATAGTTCTTACAATACACCGGGTATTAGTACCCGGTTCAATACCGAAAGTCATACGTTTACCTATTAAACTACGAGCTATATTGAACAGTAAAATACACGGGGTGACCGAGTCTTTTTCTAATATCTAACAATCTCCCCCTAAGGGAGGTCACCCCTGAAAATACTAAACTTAAGCTCTTCAATCTTCAGATTGATCTTATGTATAGCTCGTAAACGTTTGATTTCATTGATTTGTATCTTGTGAATCTGAAGTAGTGAACTTTAGACTTTTAGGCTTTAGCTTGACTTGTATGTGATCTTTGAGCTTCTTTGAGATCATCATCCAATCATAATCTCTAATCATCATCATGTGATCTTTTGCCATCTTGTGAACTTGTGTCATTCGGAATGATATGCTCACACTTTTCTTGATCTTGAAAGCTTGAATATTCAGAGTTGCGGAAGCTTTAATAACAGATACTTGAGCTTTCATGATATCTTCGAATGAGTCGTTTGAGAATGAGCACGCGGTTATGAACTTGATTTTGTTGGAACACGGTATCTCCATCTCCATCTTTAAATGTTCCTGTAATAAAACAGTTAGCAATAAAGAGAAAATTGATTTGTAAAAACAATCTAAGTGTTAATTATGAAAATATTTTGTAACACTTCGATAGTTTTGATTGGTTGTCAAATGTTCAATAACCGTCAATTCTTATGCTGGAACAAGTTTGATTCACGTAGAATCGCACCATCGTTTCTTTCCAGTTGACACAAGTTTGATTCTTGTAGAATCGCACAAGTCACCTACCTAGAGCTTGTTTGATGTAGGCTCTAGCAGGATTTCCATCTTCATAGTGAATACCTTCGTATCACTCGGATGTTCTGGCAATATCACAAGGATAATGCGTAGGACTCTTAAGATAACCTTGTTTCCACAGTGTGTGAAAGACAAGATAAATGGAAATGTGTCCTAACGAGATTAATTGATGATCTCTTGGCTCTAGACTCGAAAGTGCGCTTTGATATTAGTGATCGGAGGCTGGAGCTGACTGCCACCTTTTCAATACCGACTTACTCGGAGTGAGTGAGACAGTAGATTGCATGTTTAGTCTCCGTGACAAATGAGACAAGTTTCTTTCAAGAGAAACTCGAATGGCTGGGAAGGGTTGTGCATTGCATCACTGGGTCCATGATGTCGTCTTCAATGTCAGCAATCAACTTGTGATTCTGACAGCATATGTATTGACCCGGTTTCTGCCTTAAGTGTATGGAGGGCTTCTTTCTTTACACCCTTTATCTGTACAATTCTTTTTCATTCCTCAACCCCTTCAGTGCTTACCGAGACTTCATGACTAGCACCTTGTTGGGTATATTCCAGTACTAGCTCCATCTCAGTCGGCACTATTCCCTTGTTCTCACATTTACTCCTTTTAATCATACCTAAGGACTTCTGTACTAACTAGTGGATTGTCCCTGGGTAGATCCCTCCGGTTCTGGCAGGATCATAGGAACGAGTACCTAACCTTACCATCCTTATAACTTCGATAAAAGTAAATACATGGTCAGTCTTTTGGTACAGTTCACCTTGCCATAAAATCACTGTTGAAAAACTCAATCAGGTACTTATGATATAACTATCAAAGTGTTTAGTACCCGATTGTTTTTGCATTTCAGAAAAGCTCCCCCTCAACATGTGCATCGGTATTCGAAACTGTTTAGCACATGGGGGTGGAGAATACACCTTGAGAACCTTAGATGTATGATCATATTTTAGTTACAAGCTGTGTATGGAACATATTAATGCTCCCCCTCAATCGTTGAGGGTATGTGTTAGTGTCAGATATGATAATTTTGAAAGATTTTTTCGTTAAACTCAAAAACCTGGTTTTTTAAGTTTAATGAAAAACTCATGAAAAATTCATACCTGACCCATAACATCAATATCCATACAACTTAGAATGTACAAGAGTATGTTGCATTACCGATGATATGGATCCTAATCATATCACTCTCTTGATTAGTTTGGATAGCCAATAATCTTTGCGTTCTGTCCACTAATGACATTCGAGATTTCTGATCGTAACTTTCTCCCAAACGACCTGTAGGTTTTTGTAGTGGAGGTGGTGGTGGTGGAAGTGTTGATGTTGTATCAGTTGTCTCTGTTACGCTAGAGGGAACATCAGCTGATGCAGTGAGAGCTCTGAAGATTTGGTTCCTTAGCTTCTTTTGTCTCTCCAAGACCCGGTTACACTTTCCAATCGGCACTCAGACATTAAATTTGAACAACACTCTCCCCCTCAATCGATGACCCGTTTTCTATTGAAAGAGCAGTAGTCATTGATTGAGTGTCAAATTGTCCGGATTGATTTTCAAACAACACTTTTACCACCGTGGTTAACACAAATAATTTTGAAGAATCAATTAAGAAAAATTATTTGGTTATCAAACAGGAAGACTTCTCTTCCGAATTAAGAAAAATGCACTGAAACGTACATTAATCCAAAATTGCATGAAATAAAGTCATCCATGCGCCGAATAAAATTAATTACCCGTTGTTTAGAACTAGTTAGACATTCATACGGACAAATCTTTTCCTTCAAACTTAAGACACGGGTTGCAATTTGAAGTAATTGCAAACCATTGTAATTCTAAATGACTTAAAATATTTACCAAGTCTATTTTTATGTACTTATGTACAAAGGATACAAGAGGACACTTCATTTACTCATCCTCTCCTTCTTGAAGGCGGGCGTGGTACTAGTTCCCATACTTTAAGTCGATCAAATTCGTGAATTTCGTCTTGCATAGCTTTAAACCAGCTATCTTCATTCACGGCCATTTTGAAGTTCTTTGGTTCGACTTTTGACAGTACGGTATGGTAACAGCACCATAAAGCATCGGAAGCTAACTGTTTTCTGTTATACCGGACAAATAAGGATACCAACGATATTATCAAAAGGTGATCCCTTGTCCCATTTTCAGAGATGATCCGGTGGTTGATTCACTTGGTTAGGTTCAGCTAAACTAACATCCCCTGATGTTGACTGTGCAGAACTAGGTTCTCCTTCAACAGGGTTAACTGAGGGATGAAGGTCAGCTTGAGTAATTGAGGTGTCTTCGATAGTGTGATCCAGCTGTAACACCTCAAGGAAAGACTGGAGGAGCACTTGTGAGGATGTACAGTGAATGACTTGTAGAGAGGTGCTCTTGAGCAATCGTTTGAGAAACAATGTATTTGTAGAAACAATTTGAGCGTTAACAACAGTAGCCGTAGAAACTGGTTACACATCTATAGAATGATTAAAGTATACATTGAACATCCGTTTGGAATAAAAATCTCCAGATCTTTATCTATTGGTGGAAGTATGTAGTTGGCAGGAGACAGGCGATGGGGCGAAGCCCTGAAATAGTTGTCCAGGATCATCATGATAGCTTCGGGTCCCTACACTGAAGCTACATGAGCCATCATTCCCTCTAAATCGAGTTTTAAACAGCCTGAGTCCAGATTCCCCAAAGGATATCTGTACCACCTCAATTTGAAAACATCGAAATTGGAGGGTGTTGAATTCGATCCCAAATTTTTTGTGTGGGGTCCTGTCGTTACTGACATAGTAGTACATTCACAGAAGCCTAGTTAAAGGCACAGTTCTCCTAAGGCAAATTCTTTCCCGTGGGTCCACCATTTGATAACCCACAATTTACGTTTTCCTGAGGAGAATTTTCATTCCTCGGGTCTCCCATGTGATAACCAACAATTAGCAAATAGTTTGCTTCTTTTGGCTTTTCCAAACCTGCTTGGGTCCTTGGTCAAACGTTATTAGACAGTTTGCCTTTTGTTTCCAAAATCTGCTTCCCATTATTCAACGACTCTTTAAAACAGTGGGGTAGCATTCCACAGAGCTCAAAAATATTAACAACACACATTTCATGATTGTAGAATTCAACATTTGTTACACGTTTTGCACACAATTCAGAATTCGAATAATTACAACAAGCTTAGAGCTATCTAGAATCAACTCGATTCACTTTTGTCCAAACAGACTATTTTTCTAGATGGTCTTCTACATTCTTGTTATTCACACTCCTTAGCTGGCAGGATCCTATGGTCCCTTTGTATTGCTTAAAGGGCTTTGATCCTCGTGCACAGTGGAACTGCTTACACCGTGTAAGGAATCACCTGGACATTAGACAGTTGAGTTTTCTGGTGCACTCTATGTTTCTGTGTGTTATTAGTAGATGTACTGCATGTATCAGTAAAAGTAACTTGCTTTTTCCTAGTTAAAGGGATAGAAGGAGCCTTGCTATCTCTTTCGGTGAATTCTTTTGGGCAAGTGCCAATAACATATTCTACCAATTCCTGAGAAAGCTAGTGTAAATGACAACATAGTTAAGTACATTATCCATGGGTTAAACTACTCTACTACCACACAATCTCCCTAACTGTTTTTGACACTCTGCCAAAAGATGGTTGATATAGTATCAATGAGCATTCCTATAGTTTCTTAAGGCGAGAGGATTGTTTCTACATCTATGCATACATACCAGAGCAAGAACTTTTGTTTTGACAGAACTTCTAGCGGCAACTTTCAAATTGCCTTCTAATTGAGCCTTTAGATCCTCAATCTGTGTTAACAAGGAAGATGTCTTTTCATTAGTGCTAGTGCGCGTGATCTTAATAGACTCAAACATTTCCTTGTAATGTTGCTTAACCTTTTCTATTTCTGCTCTTAAACGCTCATTCTGTTCAAGAAGATCAGTGACATCGTTAGCATTATAAGGCTCACAACTTCTGTCATTCACATTAGAGACTAGAACTTTCAAGTCTCTAATCACGTTGTCCTTTTCTTGAATCTGATGTTCCAGATTCTTGATCTTAAAGAATGAGTTAAAATCAGGAGCTTCCTGTGATGCTTGTGATTTTTTATTATCAAAACTTTCTTGAAGATGTTGATACTTTAATTGCAAATTTAGGTATTCCCTTTCAAGTTTTGAAATATGTTTTGACTCATTATGAACTTAGACATCACAGCATTCAAGATCTAGACAACGTGATTTTCACACAACCAACAATTGAATTTAGACAACAATAAGCACAGAATCTCATTCAATGAGAAGGTTTATCTTTACAATCGCACATTTAGCTAGTCCACGACATTCGATTCCACCACATCTGACATTTGATCAAAAAAAATTTCCATTCAATTTAACTTCTTTAAAGAGGCCCTTTGAACTCCAAGCAAAGTGGTTCTTTAAGAGTTTTGAAAAATGGAATAAACTTCAGATGAGGTAACATCTTTTTTGTTGGTATCAAAACCCTTTTCCCCTTCTGTAACCCCTGTTGGGAGATATATATTTTGCAAGTTTTGTCAATTCCATAAAAAGTGTTGGTGATTACATAAAGATTAATCTTTACTTGACTTTTTAGTTGGAGAACTCTGGGTGACAAGCTTGACAGGAGTATTGGTTGTTACACTGTCAAAGCTGAAAGTGTTTTGGAAATGAGGTCGTCAGCCTTTTCCTTTCATTATAGCTAATGGACCAAAATAACTGTTCTGGGGTCATGATTTCCTTTGTGTAGCAAAGGTTGCAAGAAAGGTTCTCCAATCGAGTAATCTGGGGGGGGGGGGGGGGCAAATCCTAACTGTAATTTTCCACACTAAGGGCTTTTGCATTTCTCACATCATTCGTTTCCTATTTATCTCAGCCATATCACGAGGTCCTCTATCATTCACAACAGGTTATGTGCATGATTGGACATGACTAATAATGACCATTATAGAGGGCTGGTTGACTTGCTTTGCACGGGAAGACAAAAGGGATTTTTTGTAGCCTATCAGCTACCTTGTTCTTTTCATCATAAAACATTTTGGTTTAACAATCAATGTGAACCGTTTGTACAGATTTGATCTTGTTTGTGTAAAATTCTATATCAACCTTTTCTTTACTTTTAAATGTCTAAAAACTCTCAAGAATTTGTCTTCTATTTTGTTTAAAATCCTTTTTCAAAATGAACGCTTCTTCGCTCCACTATCTTATGATTGTTAAGAGTAGTAAACAAGTTGCAATTTGTGCAGAATAGGTTCCGCTTTTAAAGAAGTTTCTTTTCGATTTCGGTCAGAGATAATTATTCTCATTTGTTCATCAATCTTTCGTTCTCTAATCAGTTAATTCAACATAGCCCTTTGTACATACAGCCCAGAACCATTTACCTTATATCTCGCAAAGTTCAGAAGTCAATGTGTCATTAACTACTTTTAACCTATGCTTTATTTGCAGACCTACCTTTGTAACACCCTGTTCATGCTTTCATTCGAGAATTTGACATCAATGCATCAATACGTACAGAAGATACATTACTTTTGTAAAACATTTCCTTCGGTTGTCCCTTCCACAAACAGATACATACGAGATAATATTATATCAACTTTCGTATAGTCGTTCAACAAAGTGCAAACAGACGAGTTGTGTTGTACATCGCTTTGCATCTCGTGTACTTCATGATACTCATCCATATGATCTACAAAGGTATCATGATCTTGTACCTCAAACTGAGTATTCGAGTCATATGATGGCCTGGCTTCATCGTAGATTGGATCTTCAGATGAAAGATTTACCATGAACATGGTCTGGTGTGGAGGGAGCCTCAAAACATCAGAGGTCGAAATGCATCGCATTGATCAGCATCAAAAGACATGGTCCACATTGAGTTGCCAAATAATCCACTTCGTCATCAAAATTAGTGGCATGTACTCAACTGCAATAAACAACAACTGCACTTCAATCAGTACATCAACCATTCCCATGACATTCATAAGAGCATCTTGACTTAGAAGTAGTCTAAATCCTAACGACGCTATGGTTGTGGACATTCTACGTGCTAATGTGCCCGATTCCTTTTGCAGTTTAGCACATAATGGGTTTAGCTACAAGGATTCACATTGCCGATCCTGTTCTGACCTCTAGCATTCCTAGCTACAACATTTCCTCTTGCATTGTTCCTCTGAAATGGTCTTCCTTGATTATTCGCATTGTATCTAACCTCGAACATCCTGAACAACAACTCTGTTGTCTTGAACTGTAGCATTGTTCCTTGCATTTGGATTTCAGAGTTGATTGTTCGTTTGAGGAAGATGTGCTTTGAAAGATTGATTGAGAGGAGGAGCAAGTGTGATGGTTAGGCTTTCATCAATTTTATCCATTGAATTGCTTCAGTGTCCATTTGACATTTAATCCACAATTGATGGTTTGATTTGAGATTGTGGAACACGAGTGAATGTGTTGATACTTCTGATTTGATGCATTAGACACTAGTGCCAAGGGGTCATCAGTAGGTTGAATGAACCTTTCCATCATCATTCTGTTCTCATTAGCATGTACCTCATGTTGCTTCAAGTAGGCATACAACTGATCAAAGTTAGACTCTTTCAAACCTCTGTTTAGTTTGACTTCAGTAATGAATCTACCCATTCAGGTAACATGTTGTTTACAAAACCAGAAAATAGTGTAAGCGCAAACTATAACATGGTCATCTTGATGTTTCTCAATGTTCGTTAATGAGCTTCGAACACCTAACATAGTATACATAAAGGTACCTCTCTCATTTGATTTGACATGAGCGTTCATATTCATCGAATAATTGTGATCCCTTTGTCACCTTTGTTAACGCTTCAGAACCACTTGCCATAATCAACTTTCACATTGTTTCCAAAGATGTCTTTGGTGTCAGTGTAATGGTTGATGAGTGTATAGATGTCTTTTGGTATACCTTGAAGTAAGATATTCGTAGCACGAATGTCAGCTTTATACCTTTCGTTTTCTTTAGCAGAAAGTTCTGTAAAGACTCTACAGCACGTTCTGGGACCTAGTTGAAGTGCAAACCGCCTCGAAGTTTCTCAGCCATCTTCAGCAGGAGTTTGTATGATACTTCCCATTTGAAAATGGAACCTTTAGTAATCGATATCATAAATGTTCTCTCCATTATCTAATTCCAGAAAACAGACAATACAGACGAATTCGTTGTTGCCAAGATTCGAAGTTTGTTCTATCAAGCATTGGTGGGCGTGTATCTGAACCGGCATAACCAAATAACTTCTGACATATAGACATCTTTATGTTTGGTTGATGAATGCAATTATCGTTCACGGGGATTACAAGTCAAAGATTTTAAACCGATAAGAAGTTTTACCGGGATTTTACAAAATCAAATAGAAAAACAGTAAATGAATAATTGGTTTGATATTTGTGTTTGTTATTTTTTGGAAATTAGGCTCATTGTGATTATGATTTTTTTTTTTTTACCAAAATACCAAAATCTAAATTTGGTGTAAAAATAAGCTAAAAAGGCTAAAGAAAAAAATTATATTTTACTTAATTTTTCCCGCCAAAAAGTGTCGCTAAAAAGGTGTCGACCGAAATAATTTTTACCCTATTACCAAAATTTGAATTTGATGTAAAAATAAGTTAAAAAGGCTATAGAAAAAAGATTACAAAATACTTAATTTTTCCGCCAAATAATTTTTTTTAAAATCAAACCGCTGCGTATATGTTTCTATCAAACCGCCGCTTTGAAATCAACCAAACCGCCTCCTATTGATTGAGCAAACCGCTGCCTAACAGGCCAACTCGCCGCCAAGATCTTACTAGGCAAACCGCCGTGGTTTTGAAGTAACTCGCTGCCTAGTTTTGTTAACTCGCTGGATCAATAAAATAATCAACTCGCCGTGAGCAACTCGCTGCCAATAAACTAAGCAACTCGCCGTGAGCAACTCGCTGCCTATAATCTTAGGCAACTCGCGTTGTTTTGCAACCTAGCCGGTACCTTTTACCAACTCCCGGCTAATACTTTCAAGCCTAACTCGCCATTTACTTAGTCAAACCGTCGCTTAACCTATTCGTCCATTAAAACGTGGATCTTGTCCCTACCTTGTCAAATCGCCGGCTAGAAAACAATATAATAACCAACTCTCCACGATGAACACTAGCTCGATTTAAGCAACATCAATCCATTTGAGCCTTTTGACCACGAAACAAAGCTAAAACATGTAACACAATGATGGTGTATGAAGATTAACCTTCCAATATCATGTGTTTCATCATCCTGATCAAAAAATACGAGATCATCTCTCCATGAAGAACACCAAAATAATTCCGAACTTAATAAGCTTTGTTTTCGATCTTGAGGCTTGAGAATCACTTGTAATAGCAACAATACTTCTTCCTTAGCATTTATAGCATGAATAACCACAAGATTAACCAACAAAGTAAGCCCGAATAATCTTTTTGAGCCGTGGGCTTTTCTAAACAAAATAAGCCACGAAATTTAGCTTATTTAACCATAAGAATCAATCACGAATCCAACCTGGTTCTGATACCAATTGTAGGATCGTTTAATTTATAACACGGTGATGATTCTTGTGATGTCAGTATCTAAGCAGAGAAACACATAGAGAGATTTTCTAGAGAGAGAAAGTGTATGTGTTAAAGTGAAAATGATTATTGACTAGCTTGCCTCTTCCAAAGTTGGAAGAGGCTTATATAGTTTTTACAAAATACCGGGTATTAGTACCCGACTTAAAACCGAAAGACATACGATTAACTATTAAACTACGAACTATTATAAACAATAAATATACGGGGTGACCGAGTCTTTTACTCATATCTAACAAAGTCCATTAATAAGTCCATTTACATTGTTGAACGGTCTCCATATATTATTGCTGCATTGAAACTGAGGGTGCAGTCAACAAGGTCAAGTACTTCCTAGATTCCTTAATACCAACCAGCTGAAGAAAGGAAAGTATAAAAGCTGACCATTCGTTGCAACAAATATCCTACTTCAAGGTATACCAAAAGACATCTACTCACTCATCAACCACTATACTGACGCCAAAGACATTTGGGACAATGTGAAGATGATTCTGGAAGGTTCTGAGTTAACAAAGGATGACAGGGAATCTTAGTATATCACGATGAAAATTTGAACACTTTTGTCAAATTAAGGAGAAACCATTCACGATTACTATGTTTAGTTTACGAAGCTGTTAATGACGAGACACATCAAGAAGACCATGCCCAGATGCAGCATAAACTCTAAGTTAATGAACAACATATTATCCTAGAGGAGTAGATTCATAACTAAGTCAAACTTAATAGAGGTTTTGAAGGATCTAATTTTGATCAGCTTTATGCCTATTTGAAGCAACATGAGGTACATGCTAATGAGAACAGAACAATGATGGAAAGGTTCCTTCAACCAACTAATGATCCTTTGGCACTAGTGTCGAATGCCTCTGTTCAGCAGTATCCAACACAATCAACCAAGTCTCCTCAATCCTCAAATGAACCATCTCCAGCTGAAAACTTTCAACTGGACTCAAGAAGTTCTTCAACTGAAAACTTGATTGAAAGTTTATCCAACGCACTTCCTCCTCACTCAATCGTACAAATTCACATCTTCCTCAAATAAACAAATAACTTAAATGTCTTCTAATGCAAGTAACCAAAGCGTACGGTTACAAGATGACGGCAGAGTTGGGTTCAAGATATCCGTGGAAGATATAATGCGAAAAATCAAGGAAGGCCAATTCGAGAAACAATGCAAGAGGGAAATGCTAGTATCTGGGAAAATAGGAGGACGAAAACAAAGGAGGCATTGTCACTCCTGGTCAAGCAAACCATTAAGAGCTACAACATAACGACTGTGGGGCGGCACATAGCACAGAATGTCCAAGGGCAAAGCGACTTCAGATTCAGACTACTTCAAGACAAGAACACTTATGCAAGCTCTAGGAGAATGGGATGCAGTACTAGTTAAGAACAATCATTGTAATCTTGTTCAGGAGAACATGTTACAACTTGATGATGACGTAGCCGATTCACCCCGAGAAATGAATGGCACTCAATGTGAACAATATCTTCTGAAGCTGGATCAAAGTGAAGCATTCGACTATATGTTTGATAGGCTCCTAATGTACAGACCATGTTCATGGTAAATCTTTCATCTGAAGATCCAATCTACGATGAAGTCGGGCCATCACATGACTCGAATACTCCATTTGAGGTATAAGATCAATATACCTTTTGTAGATCATATGGATGAGTATCATAAAGTACACGAGATGCAAAACGATGTACAACACAACTACGTTGTTGACTCTAATGCTGAATATACGAGTGACAGTAATATTATTCCGTATAATCAGTATCTAGAAGACAACGAAGAAAATGATGTACAAAGTAATGTATCTTCTGTACAAAATGATGCATTAATGTCAATTATCAATGAAATGCATGAAATAGTGGGTTCAACAGGGTGTACAAGAGTAAGATTAGCAAATAATCCAGACATGGTATTTAAAGATTCATTGACCCTGAACTTGCGAGATAAAGGAACTGGTCGGAGGAGTAGAAAAACGTGCAAAGTTTGAATTAACTGATAAAGAAACGAAAAAATGATAACAAATGAGAAAAATTATCTCAGACCGAAATAGAAAGTAAACTTCTTTTAAAATCAGATACTTCATTCATGTACAAATACTACTTATTCTACAGTTTGGGCCATATAATCCAAAACAGAAGAAGTAACCATTTTGAAAAATGGATTTAAACAAAATAAGACAAATTCCAAGAAGAGTTTTTAGACAAAAAAAGGCTAAAGAAAAGATCACAGATGGATTATAAAACAAAACGCATTCTGTTCAAGACGGTTTCACATGTATGTCAACCAAAATCGATTTATAATGAAAAGAACAAGACGCAATTGGCTACAAAAATCCCTTATATCTCACTCGTGCAAAGCAAGCTCAATCTGCTCTATATAATGGTCATGTACTTGTCATGACCAATCATACACCCACTGTTGTACATGAATCAGAGGATACTCGTGAGATAGCTGAGATAACTAGGAAAATAATGATGGAGAAAATGAAAAGCCCTCTATGTGTGGAAAATAAAGTTAGGATTGCCCCCCCCAGATTACTCGAAGGAGAACCTTCTTTCAACCTTTGCTCCACAAAGAAATCTGTTAGATATTAGAAAAAGACTCGGTCACCCCGTGTATTTTACTGTTTATTATAGCTCGTGGTTTAATAGTTAATAGTACGTTTTTCTGTTTTATACGGTATCGAAATACTCGTATATCGTAAGTACTATATATAAGCCTCTTCTAACTTTAGAAGAGGCAAGCTAGTTATTATTTCATTTCATAGAAAACACTTTCTCTCTCTAAGATATTCACACTCAGTGTTTTCCTCTCTCTAGAAAACTAGCCAGTCCCAAGAATCGACCTGAGTTTATGATATAGGATATACCACAATTGTATCAGAGCTAATGGTATGATTAGATCAGTGTATGTGCGATTCTTGCTGATTAGACAAAAAGGTGTCCCTTTGAAGCACAGCTGTTTTTTGAAGAGTCTCGAATTTTGTGTTTGTATTGTTAAAGTTAGTGTTTCTAGTAGCTATTACCTTATGGTAATTTTGTTGTGCAAAGAAATCACGCAAATCTTCAAAAGTGTGGATTTATAGGATTTTGTGTGAAAAACTCGTGTTCTTCGTGGAGAGTTTTGCCAGAATTTCTTCACGGCGGTTGCTTTGTAAAATATTATTTTATTATGTAGGTTACCAACCCTCTAACACACGACGGGTTGCTTAGGTGGCGAGTTGCTCAAGCGGCGAGTTGTTACTAAGCAGCGGTTTGCTTACCAGTGGTTGAACAGGTGGCGAGTTTGCCAAGCGGACGAGTTGTACTAAGCAGCGTTTTGCTATACCACGGTTAGAACAGGTATATCAGCGGTTGAATAATTTTATTAGCAAATATCTTAAGGAAACTCTGGCGGTTTGATAAACATATTCTTCGCGGCGGGTTGCTTGGCAGCGAGTTGTGTTCGGCGAGTTGCCTTAATTCCTCGCGGCGGGTTGCTTGGCAGCGAGTTGTGTTCGGCGAGTTGCCTTAAAATTCCACCGGCGAGTTGCTTATTTCTTTGCAGAGGTTTGGTAGCCTTTATCGGCGAGTTGAGCTTCTGTCTTAGAAATTTGAAATAGTTCAAACTCGGATTGTAATATCACTAAAACAAAATACGATACGTTAACCTCACCACTTTTAACGAACAACTCACTAATCATTGATCAATCAAACTATCATATCCATAATAATTACAAGATGTCCTAGTATGCAAGAAGACATCCATGTGCCTGTTCTGATACACGCCCACCAAAGCTTGATAGAACAGACTTTTGAATCTGTAACAACGTATACTCTGTACTTCTAGAAAGGATAATGGAGAGAATATTATGAAGTCCATTAAAGAAGGACCATTTCAGATGGGAACGGTCTCAGATGTTATTACTGGAGAAACTGAGGGTGCAATTCAACAAGGTCCAGTATGTGCTAGAGTCCTTAATGACCTTTCAGCTGAAGAAAAGGAAAGGTATAAAGATGACATTCGTGCAACCAATATCCTACTTCAGGGTATACCAAAGGACATCTACTCACTCATCAATCACTATACTGACGCCAAATACATTTGGGAAAACGTGAAGATGATTCTGGAAGGTTCTGAGTTAACAAAGGATGACAGGGAATCTTAGTTATACGATGAACTTGAACACTTCCGTCAAATCAAAGGAGAAACCAATCAAGGATACTACGTTAGGTTTACGAAGCTCATTAATGACATGAGAAACATCAAGATGACCATGTCCAGGATGCAGCTTAATTCAAAGTTTGTGAACAACATGTTGCCTGAGTGGAGTAGATTCATAACTACAGTCAAACTTAACAAAGGTTTGAAAGAGTCAAACTGTGATCAGTTGTATGCCTACTTAAATCAACATGAGGTGCATGCTAATGAGAACAGAATTATGATGGAAAGGTTCGGTCAACCAAATAATGATCCTTTGGCACTAGTGTCGGACGCCTCAGTTCAGCAGTATCCAACACAATCATCCAAGTCTCCTCAATCCTCAACAGAACCATATCCTTCTGACAACTTTCAAATGAACTCAGGAAGTTCTTCAACAGAAAACTTGATTGAAAGTTTATCCAACTCACTTGCCCTCCTCACTCAATCGTACAAATCACATCTTCCTCAAACAAACAATCAACTTAGAGCGTCGTCTAATGCAAGGAACAAAGCTATGGTTCAAGACGGGAAAGTTGTGGTTCAAGATGTCCGTGGAAGATACAATGCGAATAATCAAGGAAGACCATTTCAGAGAAACAATGCAAGAGGAAATGGTGTAGCTGGGAATGTAGGAGGACAGAACAGAGGAGGCATTATCAATCCTGGTCAAGCGAAACCCATCAAGTGCTACAACTGTAACGGACTAGGGCACATAGCACGAGAATGTCCAAGGCCAAAGCGACTTCAAGATTCAGACTACTTCAAGGACAAGATGCTACTAATGCAAGCCCAGGAGAGTGGTGCAGTACTGGATGAAGAACAGTCGTTGTTTCTTGCAGGAGAACAGGTTACCAACGTAGATGATAATGTGGATGATTCACCCGAGAATGATTTGGCACTCAATGTGGACCATGTATTTGAAGCTGATGAATGTGATGCATTCGACTCTGATGTTGACGAGGGTCCCATCACACAGACCATGTTCATGACAAATCTCACATCGGAAGATCTAATCTACGATGAAGCCGGGACATCATATGACTCAAATACTCCTTCTGAGGTACATGATCATGATACCTTTGTAAATCATTTAGATGAGTATCATGAAGTACACGAGATGCAAACCGATGAACAACACAACTACGTTGTTGACTCCGATGCTGACTATACGAGTAATAGTAATACTATTCCGTATGATCAGTATATGGAAGACAACGAAGAACATGTTGTTCAAAGAAATGTATCTTCTGTACGAAATGATGCATTGATGTCAATTCTCGATGAAATGCATGAACAGGGAGTACAAAGTAGATTAGCAAATAAACCAGACATGATAATTAATGATTCAGTGACCTCTGAACTTGCGAGATATAAGGAACTGGTCGGGGAATATGAAAAACGGGCAAAGTTTGAATTAACTGATAGAGAACGAAAAATTGATGAACAAATGAGAATAATTATCTCAGACCGAAATAGAAAGGAAACTTCTTTAAAATCAGAACTTCATTCAGCACAAATACTACTTAGTTCTACCGTTGGCCATTATAAGTCAAAGACAGAAGAAGTAATCATTTTGAAAAAGGATTTTAAACAAAAAGAAGACAAATTCCTTGAAGAGTTTTTAGACATAAAAAGGCTAAAAGATAAGATTGAAGATAGATTATACAAACAGGATCAGTCTGTTCAAACAGTTCACATGTTGTGTAAACCAAAATCATTTTATGATGAAAAGCACAAGGTAGCAATAGGCTACAAAAATCCCGTATGTCTCGCTCGTGCAAAGCAAGCTCAGTCTGCTCTGTATAATGGTCATGTACTTGTCACTACCAATCATACACCCACTGTTATACATGACTCAGAGGATACGCGTGAAATAGCTGAGATAACTAGGAAAAGAATGCTGTTGAAAATGCAAAGCCCTCTATGTGTGGAAAATAAAGTTAGGATTGCCCCCCCAGATTACTCGAAGGAGAACCTTCTTGCAACCTTTGCTCCACAAAGAAATCTGACCCCAGAACAGATATTTTGGTCCATAGATAACAACAACAGGAAAAAGGCTGAGACCTTAGCTCCAAAACCAATTTCAGCATTGACAGTGTATCCACCCAATACTCCTGTCAAGCTTGTCCCCAGAATTCTTCCAACTAAAAGTCAAGTGAAGATTAATCTTTATGTACTCACACAACTTTTTACTGAATTTGACAAAACTTGCAAAACTAGAATCACCCCAACAGGTATTACAGAGGGGGAAAGAGGTTTTGAGCAAACGAAAAGATGTTACCTCACTGAAGTTATTCCATTTTTCAAAACTCTTAAAGAACACTTTGCAGGAGTTCAAACGGCCCTCTTTAAGGAAGTTAAAGTAATGGAAGAAATTTTTGATCAAATGAATGACGAAGTGGACCAGAATACTGTGGACAAGCAATGTGCTGAAATTGAAAGGAAAAACCTTCTCATTGCAAATGAGAATCTGATTGCTAATTGTTTGTCGAATCAACTGTTGTATGATGTGGAAAAATCACGTTGTCTAGATCTTGAAGCTGAGATGTCTAAAGTTCATAATGAGTCAAAACATATTTCAAAACTTGAAAGGGAAAACATAAATTTGCAATTAAAGTATCAACATCTTCAAGAAAGTTTTGATAATAACAAATCACAAACATCACAAGAAGCTCCTGATTTTAACTCATTCTTTAAGATCAAGAATCTGGAACATCAGATTCAAGAAAAGGACAACGTGATTAGAGACTTGAAAGTTCTAGTCTCTAATGTGAATGACAGAAGCTGTGAGCCTTGTAATGCTAACGATGTCACTGCTCTTATTAAACAAAATGAATGCGTTGGAGTAGAACTAGAAGAGGTGAAGCAGCATTACAAGGAATTGTTTGAGTCTATTTAGCTGACGCGTGCTTCCACTAATGAAAAGTCATCTTCCTTGTTAATACAGATTGAGGATCTAAAGGCTCAATTAGAAGGAAATTTGAAAGTTGCCGCTAGAAGTTCTGTCAAAACAAAAGTTCTTGCTCCTGGTATGTATGCCATAGATGTAGAACCAATCCCTCCTCGCCTTAAGAACAATAGGAATGCTCATTTAACCTATATCAACCATCTTAAGGAGAGTGTAGAAACAGTTAGGGAGATTGTAGAGGAAGCTAGAGTAGTTAAACCACTAGATAATGTACTTAACTATGCTTGTCAATACACTAAGCTTTCTCAGGAATTGGTAGGATATATGTTATTGGCACTTGCCCAAAAGAATTCACCGAAAGAGATAGCAAGGCTCCTTCCATCCCTTTAACTAGGAAAAAGCAAGTTACTTTTACTAATAACACACAGAAACATGGAGTGCACCAGAAAGTTCAACAGTCTAATGTCCAGGTGATTCCTTCTACAGGAGTAAGCAGTTCCACTCGTGCATGCGGATCAAAGCCTAGAAGCAATACAAAGAACAATAGGATCCTGCCAGCTAAGAGTGTGAATAACAAGAAAGTAGAAGACCATCCTAGAACAAATAAGTCTGTTTGGACAAAAGTGAATCGGGTTGATTCTGGCATTAGCTCTAAGCGTGTTGTAATTAATTCGAATTCTGAATCTGTGTGCAAAACTTGTAACAAATGTTTAAACTCTGCAAGTCATGAAATGTGTGTTGTTAATATCTTGAATTCTGTGAATGCAACCCCCACTGTTAAAATTGTCTTGAATAAAGGGAAGCAGATTTGGAAACCAAAAGGCAAACTGTCTGATAACAGTTTGAACAAGACCAAGCAGATTTGGCAAACAAAAGGCAAACTATCTGATAACAGTTTGAACAAGACCAAGCCGGTTTGGAAAGCAACGGGCAAACTATTTGCTAATGTTGGTTATCAATGGAGACCCACAGGAAAGAAATTCACCTCAGGAAAACTTAATTGTGGTTATCAATGGAGACCCACAGGAAAGAAATTTGCCTTAGGCGAACTGTGCCCTTTAACTAAGCTTTCTGTGCAATGTTCTATCATAACAGCTAACCAACAGGACCCCAACACAAATTGGGGATCCGAAGTTTCAAACCCTCCAAATTCGACTGTTTTCAAATGCAGGTGGTACAGATCATCCTTCGGTATCTGGACTCAAGCTGTTCAAAACTCGATTTAGAGGAAGAAATGAATGGCTCCTGTACGCATCAGTTCAGGACCCGAGCCTAAAATGATGTTTGGACAAAACAGTTCAAGCCTCGTTCTTCATCAAATGATGTCTGCTCAAAACAGTTCAGGCCTCGCTCCTCAATGTCTAAAGATGCTTGAACACAGCAGTTCAAGCCTCGGTCTTCATTGTCAAAAGACGTTTAAACAAATCAGTTCAAACCTCGTTTCTCAAATGTCACAAAGGCGTCTGCTGGCATCTCTTCAGGCCCCGTTCCTTAAAGAGAAGAAAGGTGTACGCTTCAGTGCGCTTTATCTTCAACAGAAGAGAAATCTTCTTGTTCTTGATCATTCTCATCAACAAGTTTCATATTTTTTCCATGCTCGTTCAGTCGTTAAGTGGATCAACGTAGATCAGCTGGTATTCTAATTCACTAGATCAAAAATGGCAATCACATATGCAATTTTTGAAGGGGAGAATAGTGAATCTAATGTGATCAACACGGTTAAACTTGGTCTCTCAATGTGTATGAAACGATCGAATGTGAAAGAGATGTGAAAAAGAAGAGATGAACAGATCCTTCATTGCTCGGAGTGGTTACAGATTAGAAAGGGAAACCTTCTCTTGGATCTACAGAAGTTGCAAAAGAATCCTATCTTCCGCATTTCAGTTGACATTCGTCAGAACACATACTTTGTTAGGGCATTCACTACATCAGCAAATGTCCCTTCTATCTATATTCAGCTATTCTGGAATTCTCTGTCTCATGATGTAAAGACTGGGGTTTATAGCTTTCAAGTCAATGAGCACTGGCTTACTCTAAGTGCTGATCTTCTTCGGAAGGCCTTAAATGTCACTCTTGCAGACTCAGCTCACCCATTCGAGTCACCTCCAGCTGGTAAAAGGACATAACATTCACAAGGAGAAGAGTTCCTTAAGAAGAAGCTGTTCAAGAGAAAGTTCATGCTACTCATAGCAAGAATTTGTCTGGACCTAGAACCCTGAAGCCCATGCAAGAAGACCAGACTGTGATCAAACTCTGGAAAATTACATTAGTGAGCTCTTGCTGACCAAACCCTGAGCACATGGATGGATGAATTAACTGAAGCAGAAAAAGAGCTGTGTCAAGAGAAGTTCATGCTAACTCATGCAAGAATTGTGTCTGGACACAGACCTTTGAGCCATGCAAGAAGACCAGACTATGATGAAACTCTGGAAAACTACATGTGTCTCTCTTGCTGGACCAAACCCTTACACATGGATGATGAATTCCTCGCGACAGCCAACCAAAGGTTCATGAAAACCTGAAGCTTATAACATACGAACGTGGCATCGAAGAAAATCCGAATAAAGTCATTCTGGTTCTATGTCTTTCCATGAAAAATCTCCGATGACACTTATAACTTTGGGGATCAAATTCTTATGACAAACCAACCGAGGAGATGATCAGGAGAAATCTAAAGTTGAATATAGGAGTCTTATTCCACTACCTGATCCAAGTCTTCAGACAGTAACGTCAACTCCTCCATGATTGCTGACCCTTCACAGATGTCTCATCTAGCTAAGTCGTCGTCCCTAAGGTCACATTCCTCACAATCAACACTGAAGCTATAACAATCCCCAATCTCTCACCGAAATCACTTCCATTCATTGCCCTTCACATAAAGTGGCAAGATTGTAGCAAGAGATGTCTGAAAAAAAAAAAAAATTCAAAAAAAAGAAGACTGATCACTCTGCCGTTGTTTTGGCTTTCAATCAGAATCCCAAGTTCTACGGTTTGTTGTAAATATCTAGGAACAAAAACTTGATGATGCTCACCTAAGATTCTTGAACGACACACTGCAGATTTAATCGAGAAATACTCTGCGCTGCCTGGCCCAGAGTCCATCAAGAATCTAAGAATCTAAAAAGAGTCCAAAGGAGATTATCAGAATCAAAAGGGAACAAGGTGAGGAGAAAACAAGATTCAACTTACTCTCATCAGTCAACAGACAAAAGTGGCTCTTGAAGAATTTGAACTAAAGATGCTCCTCCTTTCAAACACATGAATAAGAACAAGACTGCAAACAGAAATCCTGCCAACTACCATCTATACCATGCTCTTATGGAAGCTTTAATAGCAGATGAAGATGCCATGGATAAGGAAGTTGCAGTCAAGGTTAAAGACCACAAGAGAAAGCATGATAAGTGATGATGAGAGAATACATGATGATGATGAATGAGGCACTTCACTGGATCAAACTAGGGTAGGTCAGCAAAGAGAAGAAGACCCGAATCTGCCGCTTCTGGGTCAGCTCAACCTCCTCGAAGATGACAACACAAGTCAACAGAAACACGGGAGTCTGCTGCATCTGCTTCTAAACAACAATCAGCTACTACCTCAACCTAGATGCAGATCAATGATCACAGAGAGATGATGTTTTGTTAACCTTTGATGCATATGCTTCCAAACAACATCCAGATCACTGACACAAGTCTGATGCATATGCTGAATCTGAATCCGAGCCCACACAATTAAGACAGTCAGCTGCGACATACATGAAAGCTATCAAGGAAAGCAAGAAAATAACAATAGACAACCTGAACTAGGAGACTCAAATTAAGGAACGGTAACAGTACTAGGAGGTTCCTGATGAGTCCACAGTCATCTCTAGAGCCTCAAGTGAAGGAACTAGATCCAAGCCAGGGGTTCCGGTGAGAGAAAGCTAATTCTAGTGGGAACCAGATGTGGTCCCCCCCCCAGATGAACCATTTGATTAGAGATGATAATGTTGGGATGATAATGAAGGAAAATAAGCTTGATCCGAAGAAATATAAAGTAAAAAGATGAAACCAGGAAAAACTACATGGAAACCGAAGTTGAATCCATGGTCATGTTTCCTATCAAAACAAGTTTCTTCATCTGTTCCTTTACCTGATACTTCAGTCCATACGATCTCTCATCTCCTAAACCAGTATTTCCACCTATCAAGAATCATTCATTACAACTTTCCCCACCAACAAATCCGCACTACAGCAAGAGCAGTTCATTCTTAAAAATGTCCAAGGGTCACGGCTCCGTGCACATTTAAGTCATGACCTTCACCTTCTTTGATGACGTCGCCTGGATACTCATTTCAGGACTCGTGCAAATCTCAGTTTCTCAACACCATATGTTTTCCACCATCCAAGAAAGGACTGATAGATCCTGTTGTAAACCAATATTTTTAATAAGTATCTATAATGTCTTCCACCAAGAAGTGTTTCCCAGTCGTACTATTGTATTACTTCAAGAGTGTTTGATCCAGTTGGTTAACCTTCATCAACTACCAAATGATCAAGATGAACAATCTACTATTACTTCACCAACAAATCAGGAAAATTTCAATCTCAGTCTCTCATCAAGTTGTTGAAGAATAAATTCATGGACATCAACATGCAAATTTTAATAATGCACTCCTCCTTCATAATATTTCTCAAACTCCTAGTTTTGAAAGAAACTAATTGACAAGGTCATTCCATTAAATTTGCAATCATCTATTCAACAATTTTTTATAATACTATTACAAGTTGACAAGAATCCTCTTATTGAGAATGTTATTTGCGATCCTCCCTTCGTCCAATTTCAACATAAAGTCAACTACAAGAACATGCCATTGGGAGTTCTACTTTGACGCAAATAAAATCAACTCCTTCGGTGTGAAACGGTCAGGTTGAGATTCTACTATCTCAACTGGGGAAGATATTATTTATGGTTCTGAACTATTTTTGTTCAGGTCCCTGCTCAATCATGGCTCCTGATCCATAGCAGCTTCAGGACCCGTTCTTCATGAAGTGTTATGTACGTCTGTATCAAATTCGTTCAGACCTCTCCGCCCAAAATCGACAAGAGATGTCTGTTGAAAATGACTCTCACGCCTCGTTCCTTAAGGACAAAAGGCGTCAGATTATGACACGTCTGACCCCGTGCCCCCAATACAAAATGTTGTTCCTACAGCAGAGGAAGACAAAAGTTCTTCACAACAAGGGTTGGAATTTTCTAATTCAGTCCTTTTATTACTTGAGGAATTATTACAATCCAACAACACGGTCAAGCTGAAGGAAAACAACAATAAATCAAGCACCGAATGCAACGTTTCAAGAGATGATTTATCAATCCTTTTTGTACACTATATAATAAATTGGTGAGTCTTCCTCACAGCAACATTGATAATACCGATGTACATCCATTTCAACTAATAACCACAAAGTCATGATTACCGATGGACCAGAGATCATCCATAGAACCGTTCGTGTGAAATCCAACCATGCCAGTTCATATAAGACGGCAGCTTGTCGCAGATGCCTGAAATGTTTTATGTTCGCCCTCACGTGAGTAAAGTTGAAACCAAAGAGCCATTAAGAGGTCAACTGGCTGATTTCGCATGGATCGAAAGCAATTCAGGATGAACTTCATTAAGTTCGACAGACAAACGTCTGGGGAACTCATCGACAAACATTTGCAAGATTGGTTATTAAGCTAAAGTGGTTATGGAATAACAAAAAGGATGAAGATCAGACTTAAAATCGCAACAAGCACGACTATGTTGCTAAGGTTATGCTCAGTAGAAGAGGGTATTGATTTTGAAGAATCATTTCTCCAGTTTGTCGCTTGAAGCAGTTTTGGATTTTTGTTGCCACAGTAGCAGCACCAGCAAGCACACAAGTCTTTTCCAATCAATCAGATAGATCGATGAAAACGGCATTTTCTTAATGGTCACTGAATGTGAAGAGGTTACGTTGCTCAGCCGGAAAGGGTTTCGTTTGATCCAGATCACCAGAAAAAGTCTACCCTTCTAAGGAAAAGCTTTGTATGGATAAAAGCAAGCATCCCCCCCCAAGTGAGCCTGGTATGAATGAACTATCAAACTTTCCTGATGTCCAAAGGCTTTTCGTAAATGTAACAATTGACCCCAACATTATTCAAGATAAAAAACCTGGTGAGGATAATTCTAATTCTACTTGTGCAGATTTACGTTGATGACATAATTTTTGGGTCTACAAACCCTAAATATTCAAAAAGATTTGAAAAGTTAATGCACAATAGATTTGAAATGTCCTTAATGGGGGAAATGAAATTCTTTTTAGGACTTTAGATCCACCAGTCCCCAAAAGGTATTTTTATCAATCAGGCCAAGTACACTTTAGAAATTCTGAAAAAGCATAATATGGACAATTGTCACTCCATTGGTACACCATTGGCTACAAAACCCAAACTAGATGTAGATTTGAGTGGAGAACCCGTAGACCAATCTGACTATCGTAGCTAAAACCAGGTCACTTCATATACTTGACTTCTAGTAGACCATACTTAGTGCAAGCAGTATGCTATTGTGCAACATTAATCAAAGAACGACCCAACTCAAAAGCAACCTCAAGGAGGTGTATAAGAATCAATAAATACCTAAAGGTACCATTAACATGGGACTCTGGTATCCAAGGATTCTTGCTTTGAACAAACAGATTTCAGACGGAAAAAACTGATCATGCCGGATGCCATATACTCGAAAAAGCACTCTGGAGGGATACAGCTCCTTGGTGATAAACTGTAACTGATGTCAAGAAACAAAACTGCACAGTAATGGCTTCATGCATAAGGCAGAGTACGTGGCGTTATCTGCAAGTTGTGCTCAAGTAATGTGGATGAGGACACAGCTTCAAGATTATGGCTTCAACTACAACAAAATACCGTTGTATTGCGACTCTCAGTCAGCCATAGCAATCTCATGCAAAGCCGTACATCACTCTCATACAAAGCACATCCATACTCAGTATCACTTCATAAAGGAACAGGTTGAAAATGATATTATTAAATTATATTTTGTCAGAACTGAATACCAATTAGCTGATTAATTTATGAAAGCCCTTCCTGTGGATCGGTTTTTGTATCTTGTCAGAAGGATTGGTATGAGATGTTTGACTCCAGCAGAACTGGAGGTTCTGACAAACGTAACTGCTTGATATTATCATCAAACATCATCTTGTAAATATAAATAAAAAAATAAAAAATAAAAAATATATATATGGCTTATGTACATTTCTGTACATAACCCGGGCCTCATCGTAAAGGAAAATACACGTCTCAGTGCATTTTTCCTTAGCAACGAAAAGAGAAGTCTTTTCGGTATTGAGCTACTCTAACAAAACATTCAAAGTTTTTGAAGCTCATGACAATGGAGTTGCAGATATGTTCTTGACTTGCAACCCGCATTTTCAATCTGAGGAACGCAATGTCTCAAAAAACATGCTGTTCCTGACAACGGGTAAATTATTTTCCCTGAGGGCATGATTATTTCAGTATCCATGCATCATAAGAATAAGTGTACGTTTCAGTGCATTTAATTTGTCAAAAGTAATAGAAATCCTTATTCAATTGGGAAAAAGTGTCCTCACAAGAATAAACATTTTCAGTAATCACGAAAAGAGTTTCATAGAATAATTCGACCTCTTCCAAACAATACTACAACTCTTTAAAAGAGAAAAATGGGTCAATTAATTAGTCTTTCCTCAAGGTGTTGCAGCTGGACCAACTATCGAAGACACCTCAATTACTCAAGCTGACCTTCATCCCTCAGTTTACCCTGTTGAAGGAGAACCTAGTTCTGCACAGTCAACATCAGGGGATGTTAGTTTAGCTGAACCCAACCAAGGGAATCAACCACCGGATCATCTCAGAAAATGGACCAAGGATCACCCTCTTGATAATATCGTTGGTAATCCTTCTCGTTCGGTATCCACCAGAAAACAGTTAGCTTCCGATGCTTTGTGGTGCTGTTACCATATCGTACTGTCAAAAGTCGAACCAAAGAACTTTAAAATGGCCATGAATAAAGATAGCTGGTTTGAAGCTATGTAAGACGAAGTTCACGAATTTGATCGACTTAAAGTATGGGAACTAGTACCACGCCCGCCTTCAAGAAGGAAAGGATGAGTAAATGAAGTGTCCTCTTGTATCCTTTGTACATAAGTACATAAAAATAGACTTGGTAAATATTTTAAGTCATTTGGAATTACAAAATGGTTTGCAATTACTTTAAATTGCAACCCATTTCTCATTTGAAGGAAAGATTGTCGTCTGAAAGACAATTGTTCCTAACAACGGGTAATTAATTTTACTCGGCCATGGATTACTTTATATCCATGCAATTTGGGATTAATGTACGTTTCAGTGCATTTTTCTTAATTCGGAAGAGAAGTCTTCCTGTTTGATAACCAAATAATTTTTCTTAATTGATTCTTTAAAATTATTTATGTTAACCGCGGTGGTAAAAGTGTTGTTTGAAAATCAATCCGGAAAATTTGACACTCAATCAATGACTACAGCTCTTTCAATAGAAAACGGGTCATTGATTGAGGTGGAGAGTGTTGTTCAAATTTAATGTCTGGATGCCGATTGGAAAGGGTAATCATGTCTTAGATCTATAAAAGAAGCTAAGGAACCCAATCTTCAGATCTCTGTGAATACTCGGCATACGACAAACTTCTTCAGAGCTCTCACTGCATCAGCTGATGTTCCTTCTAGCGTAACAGAGCCAACTGATACAACATCAACACTTCCACCACCACCACCTCCACTATGAAAACCTACTGTTCATCGAGATAGTTGGGAGAAAGTTAAAGATCAAAAATCTCGAATGTTTCTTTAGTGGAAGACTCAGAGATATTGGCTACCGTCTAATCAAAAGAAGTGAATGATTAAGGTCAATATCATCGGTAATGCAACATACATCTTTTACATTCTAAGTAGTATGGAATTAGATGTTATGTGTCAGTCTATGAATCTTTCATGAGTTTTTCATTAAACTTAAAAACCAGGTTTTTGAGTTTAACGAAAAAATCTTTCAAAATTTTCATATCTAACACTAACACATACCCTCAACGATTGAGGGGGAGCATTAATATGTTCCAAACACGGCTTGTAACTAAAATATGATCATCTTTCTAAGGTTCTCAAGGTGTATTCTCCACCCCTATGTGCTAAACACTTTCGAATACCGATGCACATGTTGAGGGGGAGCTTTTCTGAAATGCAAAAATAATCGAGTACTAAACATTTTGATAGTTATATCATAAGTTCCTGATTGAGTTTTTCAACAGTGATTTTATGGCAAGGTAAACTGTACCAAAATACTGACCATGTATTTACTTTTATCGAAGTTATAAGGATGGTAAGATTAGGTACTCGTTCTTATGATCCTGCCAGAACCGGAGGGATCTACCCATGGACAATCCACTAGTTAGTATAGAAGTCCTTAGGTATGATTAAAAGGAGTAAATGTGAGAACAAGGGAATAGTGTTGACTGAGATGGAGCTAGTACCGGAATATACCCAACAAGGTGCTAGTCATGAAGTCTCGGTAAGCACTGAAGGGGTTGAAGAATAAAAAGAATTGTACGGATAAAGGGTGTAAAGAAAGAAGCCCTCCATACACTTAAGGCAGAAACCGGGTCAATACATATGCTGTCAGAATCACAAGTTGGTTGCTGACATTGAAAATGACATCATGGACCCGGTGATGCAATGCACAACCCTTCCTAGCCATTCGAGTTTCTCTTAAAAGAGACTTGTCTCATGTGTCACGGAGACTAAACATGTAATCTACTGACTCACTCACTCTGAGTTAGTCTGTATTGAAAAGGTGGCAGTCAGCTCCAGCCTCCGATCACTAAAATCAAAGCGCACTTTCGAGTCTAGAGCCAAGAGATCATCAATTAATCTCGTTAGGACACATTTCCAATTATCTTGTCTTTCACACACTGTGGAAACAAGGTTATCTTAAGAGTCCTACGCATTATCCTTGTGATATTGCCAGAACATCCGAGTGATACGAAGGTATTCACTATGAAGATGGAAATCCTGCTAGAGCCTACATCAAACAAGCTCTAGGTAGGTGACTTGTGCGATTCTACAAGAATCAAACTTGTGTCAACTGGAAAGAAACGATGGTGCGATTCTACGTGAATCAAACTTGTTCCAGCATAAGAATTGACGGTTATTGAACATTTGACAACCAATCAAAACTATCGAAGTGTTACAAAATATTTTCATAATTAACACTTAGACTGATTTTTCAAATCAATTTTCTCTTTATTACTAACTGTTTCATTACAGGATCATTTAAAGATGGAGATGGAGATGGAGATACCCAGTTCCAGTAATGTCAAGTTAATAACCGAATGCTCAGACACGACCTACACTTGTTATGAAGTTATGAAAGATCTCATAAAGGTGTCAAAGCTTCCGCAAACTCTGATATCATATTCTTCTTCACAAGTGCACAAGATGGCAATAAATTACTAGATGATGAGAGATTAAGTTTGGCTGATGATCTCAAGAAAGCTCATGATCAAAATCAAAACAAGTCAAAGTGAACAAGCTCAATTGTTATCTAAAGATCACTACAACAAAGTACTAGATGTAACATGAAGAATCAAAAGACTGCAAGCTGTAAGAGCTTAAGTCTAGTGTTTTCAAGGGTGACCTCCCTTAGGGGGAGATTGTTAGATATGAGTAAAAGACTCGGTCACCCCGTATATTTATTGTTTATAATAGTTCGTAGTTTAATAGTTAATCGTATGTCTTTCGGTTTTAAGCCGGGTACTAATACCCGGTATTTTGTAAAAACTATATAAGCCTCTTCCAACTTTGGAAGAGGCAAGCTAGTCAATTTCATTTTCACTTTAAACACATACACTCTCTCTCTAAAATATCTCTCTATGTGTTTCTCTCTCTAGAAACTAGCCCAATCACAAGAATCATCACTCGTGTTATGAATTAAACGATCCTACATGTAGTCTTGTCCGTTTCTTTTCCAATTGAGCCCAAGTCACGTGTATTTCATCCAAATGCTAAAAACATAAAAACAAATGATTAAGCACATACTTTGGGCATATTTGCATGATTTAGGGGGTTAAATGACCCCGAAAAAGTGTATAAAATGACACCTCATCATTCGCACAAAAATTAAGCAAACATTACTACATTCTAATAAAGTTACAATGTCAATATACCATTTTGAAATCAACCAACATCCTTTATAAAAATCTTCAAAAGCCTTTTGACAACACTATAACACAAACCCATTACAAAAAATCTTAAAGTGTGTCCAAATATATTGCAAAAAAGAGTTCTTTTTCATATAGATTTGGGCGAGTGAACCATTTTTGCCTATTCTATTTTCACCTATTTTATGAATTTAGCATATTTTGGCATTTGCTCTAAAGCCTCAAAAAATCAGATGTTTATGCTGAGTTGCTGAAGATTCTCAAAGAACTTTCTGAATTGTTCTTTTTCTTTTTCCTTTTTAGTCGTCCAGGTAACAAGATGGAGTAGTCGTAGGATTCCACAGATTTTCTATGATTAGCAGGTACCTCTTTAACATTCTTGGTTGTTGTTTCTTTTGTTGCAGGCTTGTCTTGTGGATTTGTTATATTTTCAATAGGATTCTTGGGGGGTTTGTAATTTAGTCCGCTCCTGGTTGTTATAGCGTGTGCCAACCCCCTCGGATTTGTTTCAGTAGTGCTTAGAAGACTTCCTGCCTCCCTATCTTGTATTATTTTAGCGATTTTTCCTAAGTGATATTCTATTTTCTTAATATAAGACACTTGCGTTTTAAAGGTTTAGTCATAAGTTTTCTTGATTCCCCAAACTATATTCTCACTTTCCTTATGCCTTATCCGAGATTCCTTGATGAAATTGTTTAAAGTTTCTTCTAGATTTGAAATCCTCCCTTCCATTGGGGTTTCATACTTATGTTATGCCATTTGAACTTCTTCGGTTATTATGTTCATATTGTTCTCAAAATTATTAATTTGATTGAGAACAGCTAGAAGCTCTATGTTTTCAGATTTTACATTTCCTTCTTTGTACCATGAGAGGCAATGTGCGATAATTCATTGATAGCTTTCATTCCCTTGGTTGGTGTCATTCTAGGAATGGGTCCCTTAAAATCGACCTTACGTCTACTCTCAGCATCCAATCCTTGATAAAATATTTGCAACTGCTCATGCTCATTTAGCTTATGTTCAAGGCAGCTAAAGAGGGATTTTGTGAATCTTTCCCATGAACAGTGAAAGGGTTCATTAGGTTCTTGTTTAAAGTTCCTAATTGATTCAAGTTGTTTAATGATTTTAAAAGGATGACGATATTCATCCAGGAAGGCTTTTCTGAACAATTCCCAAGTTGTGATTGATCCAGCGGATAACCGTTTCATCCACTGTTTAGCTTTTCCTTTTAGACTGAATGGAAAAGCCATCAACCTAACCTGGTCCCTGGAAACTCCTGGCGAATGAAAAAGATCGATAATTCTGGTGATGTTAGAGATGTGTTCATGAGGATCGTCGTTTTTTTTCATAGAACATGTTTTCTTTTAGTTCTTCAATGCATTGTCCCCAGAATTTAAATTTTATATTTTCTTCGAATAATGGTTTAACAATTCCAGGCCTACTGTCATTCCTGATTTTTGTTAGATATTCATTGATAGTAGACCCAGATTCATTGGTCTCGCTCATATCAAACTATAACTAATTTTAGCTCCCCGGTAGTGGCGCCAAAACTTGATGCGTAAAATTGTTTTGAATAATTAATTTCCAAGTTTTAAATTTATAAAACTCGTCTACCGATACACGTACTAACAGGCAGAGAACCCGGTCCTATGTAGTGCAGTAGTTGGTAAATCCGAGGTCGTCCCAAGAGCTAAGGTTACTAGTTCTAATTTGATTTCGTCACCTTTAGAAAAACTGGTTTTAAATTGATTTTTAAAAACTAAAGAAAAGTAAATGCGAGAAGTAAACTGATTTGAAAGAAGTAAGGAGAAAGGCGTGCTAACTTGGTTATTTCATTACCAGTGCTATGTTGTTTATTTCTTGTGCAATGTCTAAGTATCATTTTATTAGTGGTTCTAATATCAATATACCCGAATTAGCATTTGAGGTATATTCTATACTTACTCTGCGATCTTGAATCCCCTACAAGTCACAAAGGTAGGGCATCCAATCTTGCAGTGATTAATCTCCAACTATCCTAAAGATACGTCTATAACCTAGATAGATTTTAAACCTTCTCTGAAAGAGTTCTTGAGCTTTTTAAGTGTTTAATGTGATAAAGGCGGTAATTGGGTAAATTCCTACACTAGGGATAGATTCTAACCTACCCTAGTACCCTGTTAATCCTTTGTTCAATTGGTAATCCTAATAACAGAACTAACAGGATCCAAATCACCCTCAACACTATCAAAACCCAAGGAACAATAACAAACTAATAGGATATCTAGTAAAGCAATAAATTAGACAGGAAATATTTAACAAAGCAATTGTAAATTCAATACTAGGCTAGCACTTAAAGTGCTTAGCTACTCATAGAAACAGTTGATAAGAAGTAAATAAAGAGATCTTTGATTGATAATTCATAATTCTTACAAACGGTGTTTATGATTAATGATAAAAATAAGTAACGTGATCCTCCCTTAGACTGCTTGGTGGAACGCTTCCTCTTCTAGACGCCTTGTTTGCCTCTTGGTACAGTGTTGTGAAGTGGTGAAGTGAATGATGCTGAATGAGCCGTCTAAGCCATATGTTTATAGGTATCGACTATGTTACAGCGTAACCATTATGAAGGTGTTACGTCGTAACCATGCTGAGTTGGACTTCTCTTTTGCAGGCTTAATTCTTGTTATGGCGTAACCATATAGTGCATGTTACGTCGTAATGCTAACATG
The DNA here is from genome assembly GCA_026074375.1 of Tanacetum coccineum. Lineage (NCBI taxonomy): Eukaryota > Viridiplantae > Streptophyta > Magnoliopsida > Asterales > Asteraceae > Tanacetum > Tanacetum coccineum. Next base: position 50,076 of record BQNB010007027.1, read on the forward strand.
GATGAGTCATCCTTTTTCTATGAGATGTGTTACGGCGTAATGATGACGAAGCTTTTATGTCGTAAAGGTAGTGCTAACTTATTTCTTCATTAATCTTTGTTATGGCGTAATCCCTTCGGGGTTGTTACGCCGTAACTAGCATTGAACTCTTTACTTGAATGATTTCCACGTCTAAATCCCGCGTCTTTTGCTAAAATGCTCGCATTGCTCCTGAAAACTAAATATCAGCAATTAAGCAGTGTTTTCAGACATTTATAACATAATTATAAGCATTTTCATAGGGAGTTCGATACGAAAAAGTATTAACTATTTGATGTTATAAATATGGTACCTGGTACAAACATGGTTTTTCATATTGAGCTTTCTTGAGGTACTTAGAATTTACAAAACTTGGTCTACCATTATATGACGAACTCGGATTAGGAAATAGAATATGAATGGTTTAAACAGATTGATTTGTTTTTTAAACAATGTCGTTTAAAAACTTTACTTGGTTTTCCGAAGCAATCAATATTTCAATGTCTTTCTCTTGAATTATTTTGAAATCCTTTTTCAATTGTTCTTTTTCTTTCCGAAGAATGTCATATCTTGTAAGTTCCAAAGAACTCTAGTGTACTAACTTAGCATTTTTCTCTTTAAGTTGAAAAGTTTTATAAGCCTGTGTTTTTAAGGCTTCGTTTGAATCAAGTTTCTGCTGAGCTAATAAACCAAGAGTTTCTTTGTATTTACGTTCGACCTCTTCTTTTTTAATTTGACAATTTTTATACTTTTGGTACCTCTCAAGCTTAATTTCTTGGTCATGAAGTGCACTTTTGCATCTATCTCGAATGTCATTTGACTCCTCAAGAGCATATTTTCATTCACTCAGTTCATGAGTGAAAGCTGCGTTTACTTTCTTTAATTGCTTTTGAATCTTTTTATTTTCATTAGTATCAAGTTTTAAATTTGCAATTAAAATAGCAAGCACGACACGCTCATCATCATATTATTCAGCATTTTGGTAAGCCTTTCCATTATTATCACACATATTTGATGAATTAGGAATGACATTACTATCAAACGTTTCCACCACACATGTGTCATTAATGGTTTTAGGTTGCTCAGAATGCTGTCTTCCAATGGCTCAACATCATAGGTAGGTCTAGAATCTATAGTTATGACCTCTTAAATCTTTGCCATGTACAAATAATGTGCTTCTAATTCTTGTTCATCCGGATCGTCATCAGTGTCATGAAGCCATTCATCCTGCTCAGCACTTAGCGGCATACCTTTCTCCTCCTGCTTGCACAACATCATCTTCTCTTTATGATACTCATAATATTTTGCCCGTTTAGGTTTTTTGCACTCCTTAGGAAAATGCCCAAACCCCTTGTAATTGAAACACTATATCCCAGACTGCTAAACTACCTAATTCCTTACAGTTTCCTTAGCCCAAGCAACTGTTACTGTCCTTTGATTCCAAAACTGCCTATTCTGACTGTTATTCTCGGTTCTTGGAGAAGTAGTCACATTCTTGTTCCTGGTGTTGGATGAAGTTTTAAGGTTGTTGTTGGTAGGTTTGTAGATGTTTTTAAAGTTCTTTGAAATGAGTGTCAAACTTTTCTATATCTGCTTATCTCTCTAAGCATGTTCTTCATCACTGTCTTCTTCAGATGCTGACTCGGATGGAGGTGTAACTGGTTTGACAATCTCTTTGCCTTTATTCTTGGTAGTATCATGTGATCTGGTTGATGGAGTTGGTTTTGATGATAGTGCATAGGTTTTGTGAGGTTTTGGTGCTTGATAATGGTCATCAGGATATTGTTGAGTAGCAGCAACAAGTGCGAGTGGATTTTCATTCTTGGCTAACTTTTCAGCACGAATGTCATTGACTTCATTCTAATACTGTTTGTGAATGTCAAAGAGTTTATGATAGGAAATGGTGTCCAAATCTGAAGTTTGCTAGACAACCGTCATAAATCTTAACCATTCTGGCTGAAGTTGTTGTAGAAACTGAATATTAACTTGCATAGTAGCAACTTCCAACTTGTTTATGGTTATTTCATTTATCATCTTGTAGGACCTTGAATAATATGACTCAATTGATTCCCCGTCTCTTGAAGTAAACTTACTAAACTCCCATAAAAGATTAGTCTTGACATCTTGTTTGTTAAGTGACTCACCCTGCCGCAATCTTTAAATGGCTATCCACATTTTCTTAGCAGTAGTACATGCATCAACTATAGAGCGAATTTCATCTCCTATTTCACTTAATATCATATGAATTGCTTCAGCTTCAGCATCAAAGTAAGCACGTTTTTAAGGAGTGATGTTCTTATAAGTTTCAACAACATTGTGTTCAGGTACTGCTTCTTCTGTTGCTGTTGTTGGTTTAGTTGGAATAATGATTTCAGTCATTACATAAGGACCATCAAAGATACATTGTCTCAGCTCTTTCTTGTTAGACTTCGTGTCAACGTATCTTAAGAAACATGACTGCCACTGAGGATATCTCCTTGTTGCGAGCATTGGTGGACGTTCTTTAGAACCAACTGCCATGATGTCGTTGTGCATTTGACTATTGTTTGTTGGAGTAGTAATGATGAATGGTTGATGTGTTATGAAGTGAAAAATGAATTATAGGATCTTAAGTAGGTAAAGTGATTGTTGTTGTTGAAATCATTGTTGTAATTGAAACACTTGATGTTTTGTTAACGATTGTTGAGCTAAAGGACTAACAGTGAACATACATTTAACTTTAAATTACTCACGGTTGATTAAATCACTAAAAAGGACTAATGGTGTAACTAGAATCCAAGTTAAATGACTAACGGTTGTTAATTAAGTTGATAAGGACTAAGGGTGCAATTAAAATATACTTTAAGGGATTCACGGTTGTTAATGTGAGTTGTGAGGACTAATGGTGTAAATTGTTTTACATGTGAGGGTTAACTTTCGTTAAAGATTTAACAAAGGGTGACTTTTGAATTAAGTTTGAAGTCCAAGGATCAAAATTATAAATATGAATTAGGTTTAGCTTTTGAAACAAAAACTCTTCCCATCCAAAACTATAATCATCTTCAACCCTTTCAAACCCTAGCCACGGTTTATCCTTCTCTTAAACCGCGGTTGTAAACCTCCTTAAACCGCCTAAGTTTAACACGAGAACCCTCAACCGCGATATATCCTGTCGTTAAACCGCTTAACTACACAACTTGAACCTGTGATTTATCTGGTACTTACACCGTCGTTGCAAACCTTAACCGCAATTTAAATGAAAGTTAAACCACCTATATCAACTTGCACTAAAACCACCTTAGTGAAAACCTGTAAAAACCATAGTGTAATTCAATCCTGTAAACCGCGGATAATCAAACCGTAAACCGCTGCAACTTTTCACAAACCGTTGTCACTATGTCGTTAAACCGCTGTTACCGCGGTTTAAACTCTGTTAAACCACTTGTACTTACGAGAATTTTTGTCTTTTGCAAAACTTAAATATTTCCTTTTCCAATGATAAACCGCGGGGAAGGAGGAGTAAATAAACCCAGAAAATAAGTTTCGAAATCAGCAGTTTTAGCAATGAATTAAACACGAAAAGTTCTTACAAATAATCTAGTAAATAAGTTGTAAGTGAAAGGTTTTGCTTTTTCGTTTTTAAACTTAGTAATAAAAACCTAATAAACTAAAGCATAAGCCAAATCTGATAAGCTATAGTAGAAGCTAGAATAAGCTGTTTGTTTCAAAATAAGTTTTGAAAACTCTAAAGATTATCCTACTTATGTTTTTAAATAAAAGTATAAGCTATTGATTAATAAATTAGCTAAAACCCTAAAGAAACTAGAAAATAATTCGAAACCTAAATAAGCTATAAAAAGCTTCAAAAAGCTGTGAATAACCCTAATAAGCCACAAAATAAGACGTTTAGTATAGCTAGTTTTGTTTTCGAATTGAAATGTTTAAGCTTTTTAATATAATAAGCAACTAAGAAAAGAAAAATAAGCCAAATGTTTGATAAGCCCAAATATGTCGATTCCTCTTAAGCCACAAATAAGCCAAAACTAAGATCACTAAACCCACCCGAGGCGTATGATACCAATTGTTATAACCCGTAAATCACTTCACTTCCATTACTAGTACACGAAATCAAATAGAAAGAAAGGAGGAAAAAGATAGAATGAAATAAGAGAGAAGATGAGAGTGTTTGGATTGCTTAACAAATGTATGCGTGACAAATGAAAACAACCAACCCCCTCTCATGTGGAGAGGGGGTCTTATAGTCCTAGAAAATGCCTAGGGCTTTGATACGGGTCGGGCTCGTGTGTTGGTGGGCTTAAAGCCCATAACGGATACAATATTAGATTATAAAGCGAACATGTTACCCTTACTTAGCCTATTACAATGTATAGTGAATAATGACCGTGACTACTTAAACTAATGACTGAAACTTCCTTGTTCGACTTATATTTTGAGGCTAACAAAATACAATCACTTAAAACACCCCTTACTTAAAAGTACAATATTATTTTCACAAAGTACAATCTATACAAGCTACAGCATAATCCAAAGTAGTTTAAAAAACTTCTAAAATGCAAATCACATGTTATTATACACATATACAAACTAGAAAACACACAAAACTTTATACAATTTGTATGCTAACAAGTTGATGGTACATATAGTTATAAAACCAGACCGGACCAACGGGCTCAACCAGGAACCGGAGTCGCCACCGGTTTGGTTAGCCAATAAAAGCCAACCAAAAACGAACCAGAGAGAACCCATCAGACCCGATACAAATGGGTGAACCGATATCTATTTCTTCAATTAATCGTCATAGGGTATTCGTCGCCGTAATGCGCAGATACCCTGCTAGTAAAGTGTTTTAAGTTTAGGTCCATTATTAAATGAATAACTTTACACTTATGAACATATTTCAGAAATAACCCTCTTGTATCATTCTTTTTCAAAATTTTGGCACTCGTGTTTTTATTATTTTATTATCAATCCTTTCATTTACCAGGATCGCTTGGGTAAAGACATTGAATGCCACCCGCCCGGCCTAACCCGACCCGTGCATTAAAATCTAAAACCTCCATACCCGGTGCACTTATTATTTAGTGGGTTAATTATTTATTTAGTGGGTTAATGTTATTATGACACATCCTCACACACGTGTTTCTTCTTCTCTGTATCCAGCATACTCTTCTTTTCCTTCTGGTTTCCATCCTCCCCACTTTCGTCCCCACCTTTCATACGGATTGATAAACCAAAAGGTGCAACCAAGATGCGTTTTTGCATGTGATTTACCATCTAGAAAACTGCTCTAAAAGTTATTCTCCATCTCATTCGTTAATTAATTCATCAAACCCATTTAACAACATAAAAAATCTTTAGATCTGTTGAACGTATTCTGTAATAAGAGTGATGCCTTTCTAGGATGAGTTTTGAGGGTATTAATATGTGGAAGATTCAGGCTAATTAAAATCCCAAAACATAAAGAAAGGTACATATATGCCTTTTTTGATGATGTTGGTACAAAAATCAATCTTATTTCTTTCAAGTTTAGCAATTATTATGACTTATACATATGAAAAAAATTGAATTTTGAAATTAGGGTTTTGTCATTGATATGTGCTTAAACACATATCATTTATTTCTTAATATTAAGCTAAAATGACCAATAATGAACGAAAACGGTATAAAAATGCATTGTATACTTTTGTATTGCGAATTGTGTCTTGCAGGTAACAGATATTCATTAAAAGGACAAAAAACTAAGGCAAAGCAGACAAAACCGAGCACGGGAATGGAAAGAGCGCGAGAAGACGAAGCCAAAGGCAAATTTATTTTTAATGGGCCAACCCGTACCCATTTTGTGAGCCGGGTCAGCCCATTAACATCTAAATGATTTATATACCAAGTCCTAAATATAAGCCTTACAAATCCAATACCAAGTCCAAGTTATAAACCTTGATCCAGGCCCAAGAAAAATAGTCAAAGCCCAAGTGATAAACCTATCCAAGTCAAGCAATAACATGGGTTAAAATGTACTATTCATCATCCATTCCCTCCTAATTTTTACACAACGAAGATTAACCAGGGTTAACAACACCATTTACCCACACGCCCCTTGCTTCTAGAAGTATAGCCTGACACGTCTGACACTCACCAATGCCACGTTGGCAATCCTAAAGGCCCTCATTGGCTGTTGATGCGTGGAAAGAATCCAAGGGAATGAAAGATGGATTGAATGATTGGATTTGATCTAAGGGACGAGATTAGAGATTGGGATGCTCCTCCTCATGGACTAGAACCTTCTGCTTATTGCTATAAATAGAGGATCTCACACAGTAGGAAATCATGTCATGTAGGATTAGGAGTAGATTAGGGTAGCTTATTTCTCTAGCTTTTATCTTTAATTTCAATGTACTTTCCTTTTTAAAGCAATGTAATCTTTTCAAGTTCTTAATAATATTCAGATTTTATCTTAAATCCTGTTTTTACAATTCTGTCAGTTACTTTTATGCAAATTAAGCTTTAATCAATGTTTTTAGAAATTACATAAGCTCTTTTACTCTTTAAAGCTTACACTAAATCAGTTTATATAGCACTATTTCATTAAAAGTCACCATAAATACATATGCTTAATGGAATGCCTTATTAAGGATGATAAGCCAAACATGGACGGGCTTATTAGACTTTTACCAGCTTGTTTTTAACAAGCTAGAGCTTGTAGATAAGCTCTAATGAGCACTTATGGTCCTTGTTTAGAGCAAAGGACAAGGTACTTTCTCTTTTTCATTTCCTAGCTTAATTTTCTAGTCAGCTTATTATTCTGCTTAATTTGTGCTTATTGTTGCTTATATGTGCTTATTATTCTTATTGTTAGCTTAATTTGTTTAGTTGGTAGCTTAGAAGTAGTTTCATTTGAATTTTAGTAAAACTGCTTAGATTTAAGTCTATATTAGCTTATTAGTTTAGCTTATTGATAAATGCTTATTTTCTTTAGGTTATTGCTTATTTGTCATTTATTATTATAATACTTAATCTGTTTAGGCATTCTAGAGCTTAATTATGTCTGTTTAAGCTTAAGGTTAGAATTTCAAAATCTAAAAGGGTGTTTGGGATAAGCATTTTTAGCATAGATCAAGGTAGTGCAAACTGATTTTAGTGATTGAAATGAATTTCATAAGCTTAAAATAGTTTTAAAAGCTAGTTTTCATAAGCTAGGAATTAGTTTTGAGGTATTTTGTATCAAATGTTTAAGTCTGCTAGTTTTAGTGTTTTTTTTAACTACTTATTTGATAAAATATCCAAAAGCCCATTTGAAGTGTAGATTTTATGATTAAAACTTTTTTCTAATGTATCATGATGCTTTTGTTTTTGAGACATAAGTCCTTTAGATTAACCTTTTGAGCTTTGGATCAAAAGCAGTCAAGTATAACTAGTTGTTGGTCTTTTCTTAAGGGACTGATTATGCAGACCATTTGTGGATAGGATTAAGCTTAATTTTAGGTTTATTTTTGTTGCAATTAGCTTATTATTGTCCAAGCTTAATCTGTTTTTAGCTTATAGTAAGTCAAATTAGATTTTGAGTCTTAATATTTAGCTTAAAGTAGTCATTATTTTCAAAAAGCCAAAAATATAGTAGAGTAAACTATCACTTTCATTTTACTTTTTCTAGCTCATTTCCTTAAATAGTTTGCGTAATTTTTGTTTATTTGTGTTATCAGCTTATAGTACTTAATCTGTTTTAAGTTTTCAGCTTGTTATCATTGCTTATTCGTCCTTAATTTGAGCTTAAAATTGGTCAAAAATCCCTTAAAAATAGTTATAGATTATGCTGTCTTAATGTCTGTTAGGTTTCTCTTCAGCTTGTTGAATTTGCTTATTCCTAGCTTTTGTTGCTTATTAAGTTTAGTATGAGGTCTGTTTCTAGCTTATAGGTTTGTTTTTAGCTTATTGGTCATTTTTGAGCTTATTATTTCCAAACAGTTTTAACTACAAGTAAAAAAAAGCAAAACTGTCACTTTAATTTCCCTTTTTCTAGCTTATTAATAAGTTTTAGTAAAAAGTCCCTTTATTAAAAGTGCTTATTTTTGTCCTATCTTCAGCTGTTTTTAAAAGAAAAGTAAAAAAAATTATTTTTACAAAAAGGAAGTCACAGGACTCGAACCTGTGACCTCCCTCACACAACACACACTCCTTACCAATGCGCCCTTGGGTCTCTTTCATAAACCGTTTGCACCATTTAATTATTATACTAGTTTTAGGTTTAGCTTAATTTGCTTATTCGAATTTTAGCAGCTTATTGATAAGAGCTTTTTCACTCGTTTTTCTTTGCAAACCCTTAGAATAGTGTCTAGTATTTTCCATAATTTTTTTAGAATTTTCAGTTTTCATTTAATATTTTTAATTGAATTTTTAGTTTAAAAACCTTTAAAATTAGTTTTAAAAAATAATAAAAATACAAAAAAAAATATATTTTCTGTTTCTAAAAATTAATTTTATCATTTTAGTCTAATAAATTTGTATTTTGAGTTTTTAGAGTTTAATTTGATAATTTTTAGTTTATCCGTTAGTCCGTTAGTCGTTAATTAATCGTTAAGTGCTTAATTGTGCCTTTAATTCTAGTTTAGCGTGCCTTTTCATTTGCTTCCCTTTGCGTTATTAGATTTAGAATCCAAAACTAAAACTTAAATGACAATCAAGCTCGATTTATAACATGAACGTAGATTTCCATTCACCTCTCACCAAGGAGAACGACACCCGTGTTGATTACTTATTATTCTTTCCTAAGAATAATTTGTATGATACTTCGCTAATGCATATGTATTTTATATAGATATTATTGAGGGTTATTTGTTTGATACGTATCCTAAACGACTTATCAAAATGGCGTCGCTGCCGGGGAGAGGTGTAGCGATCTTTACGGGATTGTTCGTGTTCGAGCCTTGAAGATCCTTTCCCCGTGAAAGTTTTCGTGTTATATATAAAAACCCAAAAATATTTTTCTATTCTATTTTCTTTTCTATTTTCCTTTTATATTTAAATATTAAAAATTACCGTTTGTTAATTGTCGTTTCGGCTCATCTTTAGTTAACAAACTATAACAGAGGTATAAGGAGGGTCAATCCTACGAACTTCGATCCGAAAGGAGACGGTTTTTAAAACGCTTCGCGCTTACCCGCTCCTCTGCTTCTTTGTGCGTTTTCTAGAGAGCTACTGTACAGCTTTGACTTTCGGTTACCAAAAATATTTTTCTTTCTTATTTTTATTTTCCTTATGTTTTATTTGAAAAATCTATAAATATTCTTCTCTATCCTCTTATTCGTTTAATTCTTATTCTCTCTACCCTCTTATCTGATAATTCTTCAACATGTCTTGGTATTCGAGGTGCTCGTGGTGTGGAGGTCCGTTTAACGGTGGAAATTGACGGCGTTGTACCAATGTGAGTTTCGAAGACGAGTTTGTTTGTAACCCCGATTCCATTTCAAATGATGAAACACCCGATTTTTCCTACCCACCTTCACAACCCCAAACATCTTCGTTCGACCAAGTTCATTGTTTTGGGCGTGGAGATCCGTTAGAAGATGGTGTACTTTGTTAACGGTGTACTTGCAAGTGGTGTGGATATGGTCTTAGAGAAGGATTTGGCTGGTTTTGCGCTTCAAGAGATGGAAATTCATCCATTGATGCTCCTAATCCAAACTCTTTCAATGATCTTCCAAACGTTTTCACCCACCCTCCACAACCCCAGAACGAATCATACTCGTGTGAATTATGTGGGAACGATGCTCATTATGGTTATGATTTTCCATCACGGGTGTCTCTTGTCTATGAGCAGGAACCTGCTACAATCAAAACTTTGATGATAATTATTATGCACAAAATTCACCGAGTTTTTCTCAGCAATATATTTGCTGTGAGTACTGTGGGGATCCTCATGAGAGCCTTCAGTGTCAACCGAGGAATCAAAACTATTTTGAGCCTAACCCTTGCTATAATTCTAACTCCTACGGTTTTGACCAACCCATGCAGTATTCCATCGATCATCAACCTCAGAGTATTCAAGAAGACCTTAATCAGCAAAGGATGAATGATGTTCTTAAAGCTGTGTAATCTTTGGTTGAAAAGTTATGTCAACAAGAACAGGAAGCTAATCTTAGTATTTATACTCTCGAGCCTTCACGATGTTTCAATTCTATTTACTATGATGACGATGATGACGAGGAGAGTACTATTCCTTTGAATGAAATTACTTTTCAAATTCCTCCGTTTATTGCAATCACACCCGTCTTACCGACTATAGAGCATGAGGACTCTCTCATCATGCGTAATGAGCATCTTAGCACTATTCCTGAAAAGGAATCAGACGAATTCATAAAGTCTAGTGTTGAGAATCTTGTTCCTATCCCAAGTGAGTCCGAGGATACGTCCGACAGTGACATTGAATGTGATTTGACTTTTTTGTGATAATTCTGTGACTTTCTCTAATCCTCTCTTCAATGATAATGATGATTTTACCTCTAGTGATGACGAGTCACTTCTTGAGGAAGATGTTCCGAAGGAGAATTTTAAAATTTATTCGAACCCTCTTTTTAAATTTGATGACGAGTACATCTCTAGTGACGTAAATCCTCTTTTTAATGAGGTAATAGAGGACATCGAGAGTGAGGACTCCTATGTTTCTAAACTTGATGAGCCGGATTTGCTAGTCACACCTTTTCCAAGCTTAATGAGGATGAGTGTTTTGACCCGGGAGGTGATTTCATTTTGGAAGAAATCGAGGCTTGTCCTACAAGTGATTCAATTCCATCGGGAATTGATGATGCCGACTTTGACCCGGAGAGAGATATTCTTCTACTCGAGAAGTTATTAAATAATGATCTATCATCTCCTCTCCCCCTAAATAAACTTAATTTTGAGGAACTTAAAGTAATAAAATCTGATGTTTCTACGGATTTTGAGGATGATTATTATGACTCGGAGGGAGACATAATCTATCTTGAGAGTTTGCTTATTAAGGACACTATTCCTAATCTCCCTCCCGAGGTGTTTTTAGATCGTGACCCAAGAAGCTTAAAGGATGAACATGATAATGATAATTTGAAGAGTATGGTTAAAGTTTTCAATCCCGGGCTCAATAAGAAAATTTTTTCTCCTACAAATGTGAGGTTTACCTTTGAGGATCTCCATTATTTTTCCCTCACATTTGTTATCAGAATCTTTCTTCCTTATCTCACTTATTCTACGGATTCTTCTTTTATTCTCTCCTCCGGGAGTAAGGATCTCATTTTTGACCCTAGCGTCTCCGCTTATAGTTTCTATTCCTTAGAGCCGGTGGCATATGAAAACCCGATGGAGAATTTTCCATTTTTATGTTTCTGCCCCAAGGACAAAGGAATTCGGGGAGAGTCAAGCTACAGACTCGCACAAAAACAAGCGCTTCTCGGGAGGCAACTCGTGTTTCTATCTACTTTTTCTATTTTCTAATAAGTGTGACGTGAGGAGGCTCGCCTCTTTCTTTCTCGTGTTTCGTGGTTTGTGTTTTATGTTCAGGATTGCTCGGATTATGAAGACTCTCGTGCTCGTGGTTTTGTCCATTGTTCACTCGATCTTCAATCCTTAGCATGCTTATATATGGGAATCCGATATCCTAGATCTTATCGATTAACGTTTATCTTTTAGCATAATTAATAAACGGCTTTAGATATACAAATAGACCCTTTTAGTGAGGGGGGATTTCTATCAAAATTGATCATACCTGTGCGTATATGTGTTCCCACGCAACCTCGTTTTGACCAAAATTTTAAAATTTGTATTGTTTTATTATGATATATATATAAAAAATATAAAAAATATAAAAAAATAAAAAATAAAAAATAAAGAAAATGGAAGAAAGAATGTGTAACGTATGTAGTAGATAGAATATGTAAAGTAAGTAGCGCCGTTAGAACGTTAGGTAGCTTTTGACTGTGACCGAGTTTTGAACTCGTAGCTTCCCTTAGTTTCGTGGACTTTGCATTTTGCTTGAGAATTGTAACAGGAGCGTAAAATGTTGCAAGACGAAAAATAACTGATGGGCTGACTTGCATACTAAGTTAGATGGCCTAAGCGTGTGGAGTTTGGATCTCTTTAGAGTCATAGGTTATTTGGCTTTTTGACGCGCTACGAAGCTAAATAAAGCGTTATAGAAATGGTTAAATAATGAAGTTACTTGTGGTGTTTGCGTCTTAGTTTAAATCTCCATTTGCTCATTAGGATTTCTTTCTCGGTAAGAAAGTAAGGTACACATCTAGGTTTGTCAGTGTTGTTGGGGAAATAGACTCTGAACCATTGTAGTCTGGCTCGATACGATAATATGTGGCAAGTTGTTTATGAAAGACCACAGGACTTGAAATTTGGCAAATTAATATTTTAGGGTATTTCGTAAGGTGGCGGTGGAACTTCAGAGCGGTGTCAGCATGTAATTGTTGGGGAATGGGTGTGGAGGATTTGCTTGTTGTTGTGTCATGATGAGCTTTCTTGGGGTTGGCTGGCGGGGAAATTGTGTGAACGCTGTGTGGTGGATCTGCTGCAAAGTGGTAGGGTTTGGCGGGAAGGGATCGGGGAGCATAATAATAATAAGTTATGTATAACGAAGCCGAATAAGACGCTGCCTCTTGCGGCTCTCAACCGATGTTGTAGTCGTTTAAAGGTGAATGATTAATAATAATAATAATAAAAACTATGGGTCTGATAAAAGTGTACGGCCTTTTCGTTGGCTCTGCGTCTCATCTAAAACTCCGATGTGGCGCTAAATAAGGCACATTTCTAGTCATAATCCCGAGACTGATAAAAGTTTGCCTGCATCTTGTCGGCTACAACCGCGATGTGCAGCCTTAAAAAGGGTCTGAGGGATCTCGAGGGCGAAATAAGACTCCTGGTCGATGTGTCGGCGCATACCGTTGTATGGCGTTTCAATCTTGGGGGAGTCTCGTAAATTGACTTTTAGGTCTGTTGATCAGGTGAAATATCTCGTGCAGTGTTTGTGTTGTCGATGTAGACTTAGTGATATATTAGATTTGGTTGTTTAGGGTAGTGGTAATATCGGTGTTTTAATGTATCTTAGTCTATTACAGATTTTGAGGATGAATCGTCAGTGACAAGTACCAGAGCAGGGTACAATTACAACAACAACTGCTGCTACAACAATTACAGCTGCAAGCATAAGACCCAAGGCTACAACCATGGTCGACTCGCATACCGATGTGGCAATTATTTAAAGGACCTAGGTTTAATAATGTTGCAAAAATAATAATAATAAAGCCAAATTTCGACTCTGGGGTTATCTAAATAAAACCTCCGTCTCTGGACTCGTAGTTGAGTTTCGGATGAAATAAAAAGGATAACCCTTAAATCATGAGAAATTAGAACCTTAATGTGGACCTTATTCTCACCATATCGTCTCTTTAAGAAATGATTTCAAACTAATTATGGTCTAAACCGGGTTTATTTTATTTAAATAAGGTCTTAATTTATTTGTCACAAATAATAAAATAAAACCTTTAGAGGATTTAGGAATAAGGGAGCGAAAAGTAGCTTTGCGTACACAGTTAGCATTTATGAGTAGTGTTAGCATCTAATCTTATATTTGGCTGTGATTTCGTTTTAAACTTGGTTTGGGGATTGTGAAAAGTCAAGGATGACGAACTCCCGTTCTTTAAGCCTTTTAAATGAATTTAATAAAAAAATTATCTTATTTTTTATCTTTTATTGAATAAGTGGTTAAAACGGGGGTGCTTGCGAATTAAATGATTTTTGAACCTTCTTAATGGACCTTTTCTGTTCTTGTTTGATTGTGAGGGGTCATAAGTTAAAGGGGGAGAAAATTATTTATTTCCGGGCGTGTTTTATTTACATTGCGTGTGGGACCAACAATGGCTAAGTGTAGGGGAATTTGATGTGTGCTAAAACACACATAATTTATAACCCGAAAAACACTATTAATTGGACTAAAAACATGAAATATGCTTAATATTATTGCAAATATGTTTGGTTTGTGTTTTTATGTCTTACAGGTACAAAGGATTGAAAACGGAGCAAAAACGAGTATTTTTTGGTTCGTTTCGATCAAGAGTGATTATTATTCAAGATCAAGATGAAGTCGTTAAAATTCCCCGAGCATGCCATTGGAAAGAGCACGAAAATTGGAGTCTGACGGTGCCTTTATCTTTTATTGGACCGGCCCGACACCATTTATATGGGTCGGACTGACCCATACTTATTAGTATGCAAACCCAAGACCAAGTGAAATAACTTGGCCCATCAATTGGAATTAAAAGCTCAGCCCATAAATCGATTTGCAAATTTGTAGCCCACACACTAGGCCTAGTAACACAGATCAAAAAGGAGGAGGCCAAAATCCATTTTGAATGGCTTAGTCTTGACGCAAGTGATAAAAAGGAGAAGGAGCAGGACACTTTTATCTCATCTTCATTTTACATCTTTCATTGTTTTTTCCATATTGTTTTCTTTTAATCGTAAGTTAGCGTAGGAGTAGTTTGAAAAGCAGCAGACGTGAGGATTTTTTTTAGTTTTAGATTTTTCGTTTCATATTTTTAAATTAGTATAGATTAGGATTAAATTAGTAATTTCTTTTATGTATTTTTCTTTCATTCGAATTAGATGTAAGAGATTGGGTTTGGAGTTTGATCGAGTAATGATTTCCGAATGGTTTTAGTTTGTATTGGGTTGAATGATATGGAGAGATGATTTTCAGCTTTCGTTAGCTTATTTTGGGCCCAGGTAAGTAGGTTTACTTTTCATATTTGCTTATTTTGTTTGAATGTGCATCGAGTAGATTTTCTTGTGTTTTTATGGTAGAGTTGTTTCGATTCGGGTTCTCGGTTTTAAGCTTATTGTCGTTTGCAGCTTATTGGTTTGGATTATTTTTAGCTTATTTGTTAGGCGGGATGATTGAATGATTTGATGAGTTTATGTTAGTTTGCAGATTATAGGTCTCAGATTGTTAGTTTTTCTCGTCTTATTGGTTTTAAGAGTTTAAACCATTTTAGTATTAGCTTTCAATCAAATCTGAATTAGTATAATTTTGCCTTTTGTTTCGAACCATATGAGACTTAGTAGTATCATTTAGCTTATTTTCCTTATTCGAAATGGTTTGAAAAGAATATTGCTTATGTTGGTTACCTGATTTGATATTGCTTATTTGGTTCGATTCGATTATCTGTTTAGTAGTTTAGTTTTGTTTCATGTAGTTGTTTATTGGTTCAGTTAGATTTGCTTAATATGTCTATTATTATCGCTTGTTCGGTTTATGTTATGATCACTAGCGAGTAGATTTTTCTTATGCTTGTTCAGTGACCGTGAAAAGTGAGTTAAGTGTGGAATAAAAAGTAAATTGTTGATTAATAACATATAGTTAATTTAGATTTCTTATTTGAATATTTCGAAGGGCAAAAGCCGGAGAAGTAATCAAACATCAAATCTAGAAATTAATACTTTTATAAGATATCGTTTTCAAAATAGACCAACGTCGTTAGAAAATAATATTTTTACCGGTGTTAATTCCTCATCATTTAAAGTAATTGTACTAAAATAAAGGCGTGTTTTCAATATAAACAAGCATTGTGAGAAAACGGTTTTTTAAACGGGTACCAATTCTTTATTATCTCTTTATTTCACATTTAATAATCATTTCATCTCACTTGACACGCATATTTTTCTTAATTTCTAGTATGGGGGGGATCTTTCGATTTGATCTTACTTGCATTTGCCTTGTCTTTACGTAACCCTGTTTTTCCACTAAAAAAATAGCAAAAATATGCCAACTCGGCCCAAAGGAATTTTAGTAATCGTAAAAATATAAGCATTGTTCGTGTAGCCTCGACAAGAGTACGATTGCGTCTTTCAACAACACCATTTTGTTAAGGCGTTTGAGCAGTTGAAAATTGTTGCATAATGCCTAACTTTTCATAATGAGCCTTAAGAGTTGCGTTTTTAAATTTAGTGCCGTTGTTAGTTCGAATCTTGTAAATTTTGGCATCGTAATTCAACTGATAGACATGTCAGAAGATCTCTTCTCAATGATTACAAGAATATATTTCTTTCCGTTGATCGATGCTACCCTCATTGGCACGCATAAGTCCATATGTATCAATTCCAATTTGGAATTAGTACTTGGAACCAATTTAGGTGGATGAGAATATTTCTTTCTCTTTCCCCACTGGCAAGCAAAACATAGATGATCTTTACCGTATTTGAATTTCAGAAGACCAACAACCAGATCATGTTTGGTAAGATCGTTAATGGTACTGAAGTTTAGATGCGAGAGTCTGTGGTGCCATAACCATGACTTTGTCGAGATGGCTTTGAATATTAGACAAACAGGTGAAGAAGCAACCATTTTTGAAATGAAGATAGTATACAAATTAGATTCACAAGCTCCTGTAAGCAGATCATCTCCTTCTAGATTTCACACATAACATGTTTTTGAGCGAAAAACAACTTCTAAATCACTGTCACAGAATTGTCCTACAATGAAGAGGTTGTGTCCTAGGCCTTCAACATAATATACATGAAAAACAGTGATGTTGCTTTGTACATAATCGTCATAGCCTGTGATTGCTACAAAATGATCGTTCCCAAAGTGGACTGTGCCATGAATTTCTCAATGAAATTTTCCAGCAGTGTACGATCACCAGTCATATGCTTTGAACAACCACTATCAACAATCCACAAAACAATTTGAACTACCTGCAACACATGAAGATACCACATATGGACAAGTGGATGATTTGACTACCCATTTTTTAACGGGAACCGATTACTTAACAGTAGTTCGATTATTAATAACATTCGGTGTCGTTTTAATAGGTGACCAACTAACATTTGGTTGTAATTCATATCACTTTTGCCACATTCGACTAGTTCGGATTTTATTCTTCATGTAGTTGCTAAGGGAACTATCTCGCTAAGTAACTATAATTGTCTTAAAAGTACTAGAGACCTTATTTTTGGCACTTAAGGGAGGAACTGCAGTAATCTTAGTTTTGGAAACTACAGTAGTAGTATCTAAAGACTTAGATTGTGTAGTCTTAACAGAAAACCTAGTCTTCAAAACTACAAGAGTAGTATCTTCAAACTTAGATTTTACTGTTCTAGGAGTAGTGAATAAGGCTCTTCTAACCTTCGAATGCACATTTAATTTATAATTCGCAAGACATTTATCATGACACGAGATAAGCACATTTTTAGCATAAGAAACACACAATACATCCTTTGCTTTAAGAGCATTTTTAACATCAACATCAGTTACAATCTTTTTGTTTAAAACAACACTCTTAGATGCAACATCTGGTTTTTTATTTGTCCTATCAGAAACTTCTACTCTCTCTGATGATTTCTTAGTGTTGGCTAAGATACTATTCTTGAATGATGA
>BQNB010007027.1:80000-91209 GCA_026074375.1 Tanacetum coccineum
ACATTTTTCCGTTTAGCTTTTAACTCAGATATTGTTATCAAAAGATCTTAATTCTATACACGTACTTCTGCATATGCATAGGTCTTTTGATTAACATGTTCAATCAATTCTTTGATTTCGCCTTGAGTTTGAGTTTGTGTCTTTTTGACTGAATCAAAAAGTTTTTGATATTCTAATTTGACAATTTCTCGTTCCTTTATCAAAGATTGTACTTGAAATTCCAAAGATACGTTCTCACTCTCAAGTTTTTCCATCTTTGATATCCAAGAGGTTTCACAAACGTTTTCAAAGAAGATTCACATTTGCGTTATTCTTTTTCATGTTGTAATTGTAATTCGAAATCAAGACTTTGTTTTTGACATTTTTGAACATCGTTTTCAAGAATGTTTATTCGTTTTTGCACTCTCTTGAATTTTAATGGAATCCCTTTGGATTTTCTTAATTTCATCTTGCACATTATTGTTTTCACATTTATGACTCAACAACACATAACATTTGATTTCATGCTTGAGTTTTGCTTCCAAGAGTTGATCTTTTAAAAGTTCATTTTGATTCCATGTTGCATTAAGATCATTTTTTGTTGAGTCAAAAACATCTTTCATTGCTTTTATGTCTTCTGAAAACCGTCTTTGAAAAATTTCAAAATTAAAATGTATTGCATGAAGAATTGGTTTCACCACTTGTTGACAAAATTTAGTTAACTGTTTTTTTCTGGAGTTGTATAGAAAATGCTTTCACGTTTAGAGTTTGTTTGTAGTAATGCAAACAACGTTGTAAATTCGTTTTCCATTTTTTTCAAAATACAGTTTCATTTGATTTGAACTATGCATTGAAGCCAAAGGAGGTTTTGTCTCAGAAGGTGAAGTCGATGTTCTTGCATTTGAAGGATTTTCAGAAGGTATAAAAGTAGATGAAAAATATTTTTGTTCAAGGATAAATTCGTTTTGTGGAAACAAAAATCCTCGTAAAGAGCATTTAATTGTTGTAATCAATTGTACGAACATTTTGTTTTTTCTCAATAGCAATGGGATCCTTTAATTTGTTTTCCATTTTTATTTGACTCTTGGTTGCATCATTAAGTATGTCCTCAGTGTCTCTAACATTCACATGAATTTTCATATCATTAAAGCCTTAAGAGAATTATATTTTTGAGATTTTGAAGAATATTGCTTTCTTGAGTGTTAAGATTTTCGTAAAACCTAAACCCTTGTTTCTAAATTTCAGTCATTGAATAGAATGACATAAGTTTTGGTCCAAGCATGAACATTGCTTGTAAGATCGACCGATTTTTAACACCACATTTTCATTATCTTTAGCTTTTGCTTCAAGATCTAGATCTGTGTCATGATATTTATCTTCATTTTCACTCATCTTTCATTTCAAAATTGTTTGTGTCTTTTTAAGTTCCACAATTTGTCTTTTAATTCGACAACACACAACTGTAAATTATCCCGTTTTTGTTCTAGATCTTGAATAATGTCTCGATCACGAATAAATTGAGTTTGTAAGTCCTTTTCTAATCGCCTTGCTTTGCTGTCAGCCTCAATGAATTCGGTAAAAAAGGTGGTATTATGTTCTTTGGTCATTTCAAAACTCGAACCTTTTCCTTATACAACTCAAGCTGCTGAGTTAACTTTGTTTTGTTGTTTTACTTTGTTAGCATTTCTTTGTTGTTTCTTAGCTTCCTTAAAAGCATTTCTAGCTAATTGCTCTAATTCATATGATGCTTGAACATTTTTATCGTATTTAACTCTTCCACTATTAACATCTACATTTGGTTTATAAAATATAATATTGCTATCAATTTGATCATCACCAATTGTATCGTTAATAATTTTAGGTTGCTTCGAATACTTTTGTCTTGATTATCTTTAGCAAATAATAGATTTACATAGTTGGTGGATGGTTTTTGTACTCATCTAAGGAAATGCATAATATAGCTTGGCCACTGCATCAGACATCAATGTTTCTGTTGGTTGAAGTTGGCCATCAGCTTATATTTGAACTTAATCCTTAATTTCTTCCATTCGAAGTAGCTTCTAGCAATAAAAAAAGTCATTTTGTTCATCAGTAAGAGTTACTCCTGCTTCATCCTGTTTTGCTAGCAACATCTGTTCCATGAAGTACTTTGAATCTCAAACTTTTGGCTTTGGATAAAATTACGGGGGGGGGGGGGGGGGGGGGTGGGGGGGGTGGGGGTGTGGGGGGGGGGTGGGGGGGGGGGGGGGGGGGGGGGGGGGGGGGAGCATAATGACCTTTCTCACTAAAATGTAGCATTGAACATTTGTAGCAGATCTTGAAGACGTAGTTCGAAGAGTTCTCTGTGTGTTCTCAACATCATTCTGAACATTGTTACCCTCAATGATTTCCTCTTGAACATATTAACGTCTTGTATTTCTGTCATCATTACTAGAATTTATGCTTTGAATGTTCACTTTGTCAGCTTGCATAATTGCTTGATTTCTAGTGTTGGAAGAAGTACGAAGACGATTATTTGTTGGATTAGAGAAACGTTGAGTGATTGCGCGAGCAAGTAACATCATTGCAGAAGTAAGTGGATCTTTAGAATTGTTTTGAAATGCACCCCTTTGATAATCATCATCATAATCAATTACTGAAGAATGATTGTGGACATAGTAAGGTGATGGAGTTCCGGAAGAGGAACTCATATGTGCCACCAGTGCAAGAGGATCATAAGACTTTTCCAATTCTCTTTGCTCTAGATGCGTTTACCAGTTTTTCATATTGGTGAAGATAATCAAACAAATCATTATAGGTATCTTCTATTAATCTCTTTTCAAGTCGAACATTAGTGACGTACTTGAGCCATTCAGGTTGCAAACAGTTTAGGAACTTTGTGTTGACAGTGACAAGGGGAAATTTGATGCCATTTCATTCCAGATCATTCATTAACTCAGCAAAACGATTGTAGACTGACACAAGTGCTTCTCTTGGTTCAACAACGAATTGATCAAACTCATTATTGAAGTGTTTTTCCTTGTTCAACTTTTGTTTGGCACAGGTTTCTCGGAGCATGATTCGTTCAACTCTTTGCCCCATGGCAGTGTACAGTTTTACAAGCATCCTTCGAAATTATATATGTTATATGGAATAGAGATTAAAATCAAACTCATCGCCTCAATCTCAAATTCATAGTGTTTCAAATCATCTCCTATTAAATCATCTTCTGTTTGCAGCCTTGTTGTTTGGGAATCAAGAGGAGTGAAGTCTTTGAACACATATAGACCTTTATCAATTGCCTTGTTAAGTCACTTTCTGTTTTCTCTCTTTTGATTGAGGTACCTCATGAAACGATCTTGCCCTATGGTTTTTAACTACCTCTTTCAAGCATCAGAGGTCTAGTCTCAGAACTGGCATCAGCAAGAGATTGTTGATGTGTAGTTGAAGTCGACATGTCTTATGACTCAAAGATTGGATCTTTGTAGACGAAAAAGAGTTCTATTTGTGATTTACAATCTACTTCTCAATGAAAGAATCACAACTAGTCGAATTTGACTTTCTTGTCGTATTTAACAAATTCAATAAGGACCACGGTATCGCAAATTCGATGTCTAATTTTAGAAATGAGCAACTTGTCTAATAAGCACACTTGGATAATTTTTGATAACACCTTTGTCAAAAATACCCAAAATTCGATTCTGTCCAATATCGGGAGTCAAGTATCTTGGTGTAAGTAATATCTCGGACACAGTGTTTGTCGAACAATACTTTTTTTAGTGACAAATGGTTTTTGGAACTTTTCTCGGTCACTACTAATCTCGGACAACACAGAGGCTATTTTTGGAACTTTTCTAATTTTTGATATTCACTCTTTTTGAAAGACTTTTTAAACAAAACTAGACTTATCAATCACGATAAAACCGTAATGATGTCAAATTTGATGAAACCTGATCCGTTTAAAGTGTTTCTAAAAAAAGGATATTACAAATTCGATAAAACCAAAAATGTGGGTTTTGTATTTAGAATTCGAAAAAATGATCACAATTCCGATAAAACCGAAATACATGAGCACTCTTCGATTCACAAATCCGTATTTTGGGTTCTAATACTGTCCTTTTTTCCGGTGAGCACAATTCTGAATAAAACCACAAAAATATGTGCATGTGTGTTATGTGATAGCGAAAATGTGTTGGCAAACACGTTTTTCGATATAACCGAAAATACGTGTATCTGTTACAACTCTTAGGCTTATTCCGAAAATGAAACTTATTCCTAATACATAATTTTTGATAAAATCAAAAACTTGTGTAGCTAATACTATTCGATAAAAGATACCTAAATTGAGAATAACACCTAATATACAAGTTTTGATATAACCGAAAACTTGTATAACTATTACAACTCGATCAAAATAACAACAAGATGACTTTCGAAAATGACTAAGCTTCGATAATGTCCTTCGTATCAATCCATTTCCACGTCAAAATTGAATACTATGCAAGAAAAGATACCAAAAATGCTCAAATCAATCGAAATGTTCATGTCTTAGTCATAATTGTTATCGAAAACGAGTGTAACCGTAATATTAGACGTAAAAAACGCTCAATAAGCTCAAATAACCACTCGTAAGTACCGATACCACCGAATTCCATCTCGTCAAACTCGATACCGCAACAAATCACGAAGTAGATCACTCTCAATCTCTAATGGTGTATGATACCACTTGTTAGGTCACGTTTTATCTTGAATCACACGAATATTAGGAAGGTTATGTTTAGAGAGAATTAAGAGAGGAAGACAAGACTTTCACAAATTTTCAAATTTTATAAAGAAAAGAGAAATGGGAGGGAAAGTGAATGTTAAAGCCTTAAACCCCTTAATGTTGCTAGGAGGGCTATTTTATAGGGAGAGGGAGGATTAGCTTCCCTTCCTTTATCATCCCTAATTTGCAATCTAGTCTCTATTCTTTGGATAGTATGCTATTTTTTACTTTAAACATATTTCTCCTTATTACAAACAACTTTCTACTTATAAAATATAGTAAAAACATTAATAATAATTAAAACCACCTAAAGTATCTTAATCGATACTTTTATGATCCTAACACTCATTATCTTCTCAACCATTGGATTGATCTCTCATCTCAAACAAACACAACCTCTCTCACAAACATTCACTTCTTACTCACATAACAAGCACACCTCTCTCTCTACCCTTGATCTTGCCACTTAACCAAGTGTCCTCTTCACATCCTCACCCTCTATTTCAAACTAAGATCAAGCGGCTCTCTCATGTCACATCATGACAACTCATACACACCTAATAAATTCTTATCCAACATGTGCTTAAAGTAATTGAAATTCAAATTTTAAATCTTTCCCTCTTTCTCTCCAAGCAAAGAATATTCCAAATATATTCTCTTGTACCATAACTAGAAACTTCAAATATTTAGTTAGATTCCAACTAAGCTAGTTAGATTTTGAGGAATACCCAAAATACCCCTTTTCGATAATCCTTTTCTCTTTTTTCATTATCGGATAAGCAAAACGCTTTTAATACTTAACAAACGTTTTATCAAATGGCTATTTGAGTTGGTTGACCTTGAGCATAAAAGTTTGAAAGGTCATAGCATGAAGTACAATTGGGGATTTAACAAGCGCGGGTGTTTAAAACGCCAAGTCCCGAAGAAACAACTTCGAGAATTTGGCGCGCTGGCCACTCGCTGGCGCATGGGCAGCGCACCAGACACGAACTGTTTTTTGACAATTTGTGTTCCCTGGCCTATAAATACCCACCCTTGGCCTTTGTATTCATCACCTCTTGCAAACATTCTTTCCTCTCTTTTCTCTTCTCTAATCCTCTAAGTCTAACATCAAGTGTTCTTAATCTTTTCATCTATCATCCATCATACACTCGCAAAGAGAGCCACAAAGTGCTTAATCCACACTTGTGTGTTTTGTCAAGGGTCTTCTTTCTCATACCCTTTCTATTAGAATCGAGTCTCTAGGTTAGGTTAGGACTTGATTCATCAATCTATATTTTATCCAATCGAGTTGTAAGGGAAGTCTTGCATCTGTGGGATCAAGCCTAGATCATTAGGGATCTATGAGGTTTGACAAGCTTCCAAGGGGAAGGATTTTAGATTTATAGGTCAAGTTGAATAATGGGTTCTTAGGGTTGGATTCCGAGGGTCAGAATACCATAGGTAGTAACTCTTCTGTGTGAGCGCCGAGCTTTGTTGAAAGTCGGTGGAGTTAAATTGTAATACGGTTTATAGTCCACCATAAGGATTATACTAGGAATAGTATCGGTGTCGTGGATTTGCAACTAGACGTATAGAAGGACTAAACCCCCCTTCCCGAACCAGTATATATCGTGGTGTCTCTTCTTCTGTCTTCTTCTCTCCGCATTATGATTTCCAGCCATGAAGAAAAATAGGGTTTTAACAGTGACGAAATCCTAATCCTAATGAAACACGTCGAACCAAAAAAAGGAGATTAAAGATCAATAATCAGATGTAAATCACCCTAATCAAATGCTAATGAGTGAATGGTGATCAAACAGGAGAAGGATTAGCGATCGAAATCAAAAACCCTAACCTAATGACACGTCGAACCCAAATCAAGAGATTAAAGGACTCAAATCAGAGAATAATCTCAATAATCAAATGTTTTTCGGTGATTGGTGATCAAACAGGAATAGAATCAAAGATCAAAGATGCAAAGATTTGAAAAATCGTCATGATTGGGTTTTTTTTTGGTGGAGAGAAATTGTAACCGAGAAATGCTACACTCACATAAATTTTACAAAAATAAATCCACACTCATATGTGTAACTTAATTATAGGGAGTGAAAATAAGAAAGAGAAAACTTAATACATTTTTATTGGTACAATTCGCTTGCCATATGTGTGTGTGGATTTCTTTTTGTAAAAATTATGTGAGTGTGGCATTTCTCGTACCTAAAAAAAAAACTAAGGCCCGAACACTGTTCCAAAATGAACAGTGGAAATGTGAGAGAGGGATACGACGTAGTTTTAAACTTGAAATGAGTATTATATAATATTAGTGTATTTTATTACTTGTAGTAAAGCCTTTTTGAACTAGTTTACCTAATATTAGTAGTGTTTTGCTCCATTTTCTTTTTCAAGGTATTTTTGCTCAAGGCTGCTTAGTTTTTTTGCTAAATTTTGTTGCTTAACAGGTTTCGTTGAAGTTTTCTTATGTAATATCATATCGTTAAAAAAAAAAAAAATTGCCCTCGCGATCTAATTTTTTGGCTCCGCCACTGCATCTGGACCCACTAAAACACAAATACAATACAAAAATAAAGTGAAATACAGGAACACTTCGGCTGTCAACGACGGCTCAACACGGAACGACACGAGGGACGATATTGGGGTGTCGCCGTCCCGTCGCGTTTTAGGGGAACAGCCGAGTCACAACGCAGGACACCGAACTCTCTTATGGGTTATGATTAAGAAGCTTACCTTAACTGAAAATGAATTTATTAAATCATTTTTTCACAGAGATAAGGCAACCTTAAAGTTGAAGTTAACAAAATCTTTAATTTTAATATTAAGATATATATGTCTTCTAATACAAAATAACAAAGTTACCTCCATAGAATTAGCAGTATTTATGTACGAAGAAAAGTGATTAGCATGCGTTTCAGACATATGTTATTCATTATATGTATATATTCATCAGACATATGTTATTCATTATATGTATATATTCATTTTGAGAACTGTTCCGTATCTCTCGTTAATTAAGTAAGATTTAGGGCTTTTTAGCAGGTTTAGGATTTGAATTTGGTTTTAGATTAAATGTATAAAGTAAATTGCAAATTTTGTCCTTACAGTTGTCGAAAAATGCAAAATCGATTGTGAAAACAACTTAATTTTGATTTAGTCCTTGAAGCCTACGTGACAGTGCAAAAAAACTCACGAACCGTTTTCTCTAACGATCCTTCCGTTAGTTGGACCAAAAGTCTGCGAAATGACTAATATACCATCGTCTTTTTCCCCATTTTTGATTTTCTTTTGAATTTTCAACAACACCAAAAACACTACTGTAGGTCCAAAGTTTTGGATCTGTTTAGCCTTTTGTAAGACAATAGCTAACTTGAATAAATCCAAATCAACTATATGAGAGACAATGACTATGAATACTATGTGCTAAAGCGGAATCTTAACACAAGTACTAAGAAGAACACAATGTAAAACTTTGCTATTTGCTATTAATTTCTATTAGAATATAGTATTTCAAAATGTCATGCTACACACATTGTGGCCTGTATGGTTCAGCTATTATACACGCTAAAGAAACCCTAATGGGCGTTACAAACGTGTAAAAGATAATGCATATCCTTTCCTAAGATATCTCCTAAGATATCTCTAAGATAAACTATATATAACTATTCTGTTACACAAACAGACTTAACAAAACAAAGGCCCAGTACAAACTATCGTATTGTCAGACTTAACCTAATACTTACTGGCAACTTCAACTATATCTAACGCAGACATAACTCTATAACTATCACTATTATACTTTAAGTCTGTTTACAATAATTCCTAACAATCCTCGTCCTTACTTGATCTGCACTTATGTGATCTTCAAGTTTCTTTGAATATCTTCATTATGAGCTTCCTGAGAGGTTGATTGAGCATTATCTTTGGAATAATTCTTGAAGCTGGCAACATGATAACGTCTTGTATGAGCACTTCTAGATTTCATATCAACCCAAATCCTTGCCTTGATATTTGCAGCGTCTAACCTTGTTAATATCATGACCAACAATTCACAGCTACATACACTTTCTCTTCAGCAATATAGAAACATCAACATTGACTATATGTACATCAAATCATAAAGTTTCAGTCTATTCTCATCACTTCCAGGTGTGTTAACTCCTGTGAGAGGTGAATCATTGAAAATTTAATGGATTTGATGTCTCTTTACCAGTTAGCCATTAACTCTGGAGTAGCCAATGTTTGGTTTATAAACCATGGTACATTGATAACCATTTCAACTCTTAGTACATGAAACATGGTGAGTTGAAATACCATATGATTTTTAGCAAATCATCAGCTATCAACGGATTTGATTAAGCCTTTACCAAGTAACCGTTTGCTCTTGGGCTAGCTAATCCTTTGGTGGAATCATGACATCACCCTGGTGGATTAATAACCAGTTCAACTTTTTGAACATGAATCATTGGTAAGTTGAGTACCATCCAGTTTTTGGTAAACTGTCAACCATCAACGGATTTGAGAAGTCTTTACCAAAACCGTTTGCTTTGGACTAGCCAGTCCTTATGCCTATTAAGCATGGTGAACTGATGACCATTTGTTGTGTGGTGGTTAGCCAACACCCAAACCCTTCTCTCTTCCACTATAGTTCACAGCTTCCAACATATGTTCACATCTACTGACAACTCCATCATTTTCTAACACCAGCTTGCTTCTCCATCATTTTCAAAAGTTTATAACAATCCTCATTCATCTTTCTATCCAGAAGCTTCATTTTCAGCATAGTTTGACATACATTAGCTGATAAAGGATATTTTCTTTCTGCTAACATATAAATATTAGCTGAGTCTAGGTTCAAACAATGCACTCTGCAGGTTTCATAGTATCTCCAACTTAGTATCTTTTGTTGACTTGGTAAGCTCCAAACTAAATCAGTACTAAGAGGTGCATCAAACATTGTCTTCAAGTTTTCCCAAAACACCCTCTCATAATCATCTGTTGGACCCTTTGTACCATATCTCTTCATCACAATCCTGTACAATTCTGTAAGATCTTCTCTTGATATTTCTTTAAGCATGGCTCCCAAGCTCATATAAACCTTATCAGTACCATTTTCCCTTACTATTTGATATACACCTTTCTTGCCTTGCTTGATGATCTTATAGCTTGCTATACTAGGGGATTTAACAGCTACAGGAACATGATTAATTAGAACATTTGTACCTGAAGAAGAATCATCTTCTTCACTAGCTTCATCTTTTTCAGCTTCATCCTTAGCAGTGTGTAACCCTTTCCTTGCTATCTGTTTCCTTCTTTTTCCCATTTTCTTTACAGGCTCTTTTTCCTTTTCTTCTGCAAAGTATTTCTTTCTTTGATTTACCAAGTCCACCATTCTCTTTGCAAAGTCTTCTTCAGACATATCTTTTGCTATAACACTTTTTGCTAACTCTGCATTTGCCTCAAGCTTAGCTCTAATAGCATCCCAATCTTCTTCAGTATAATGTTGAGCTTCAAACTGAACTTGAGCTTTTCTTTGCTTTTGTTGCTCAGTTAACTCTTCTTCTTCTGCCAATCTTTTAGCCAATAAAGCATCCAAATGAACTTGTTTGGCAGTTTCTTCTTCCTCTAGATTTTGCAATCTTATGGCTTCTGCAAGACTAGCTTCTTCTTGTTGAATTTGTTCTTTAGTTCTTTTGGGAGCTTGAGTCTCTTCAACAATCATTTGAGCTTTTCCTTCCTTTTGGCCTCTATCAAACTAACTGGTCCACTACCAGTACTAAATCCTGAACTATCAGTATTAACTAAGCCACCAGTATTAAGTTCTTCAAAGCCATTACTAATGTCTTCAAAGTCTTTTCCCTTGAACTCTTTTCTCCTCTTGTATCTTTTACCCTTATCAACTGATTTTGACCTCTAAGAAGCAACCTTTGACAGAGTTTTAGCTGCTTCCAAGGTTGTAGGGCTGATTTCTTCTTCCTGAGCCTCTCTTGAAGGTTTAGTAGGAGTAACAAAAGAAACTAAAAGATCATTATCAATGTCCTTAAATATCCTCCCCTGATCCTCTGGTTCTTCATCCTCTGATGTAGTTAGAACCACATTTCTTCTTTTGAGAATATTTTCCAATTTCTTGACCTTCTTTACCAACTTCATAATGGCTTTCCCCATGGTCTGCTTAGTCTGCTTGAGCTCTGTCTCCAAACTATCACATATGAAGGAGGTCTTTCGCTGTCAAAGATCTTGTCTCTGGCACATGAGGGTGAGAAGGATACTGAGATTGTGGAGCTTCAGGTTCCTGTATTGGTGAGAGTGGTTGGTGTTTAGTTGATGGTTGGTCAAAGGTGTGCTCAGTGTGTTCATTGTCGGGTTCAGGTGAAGGTGATGTCGGGTGAGTTGTTAGTTCAGGTACAGGTGTAGGTTCAGCTACAGGTGTAGGTTCAGCTACAGGTGTAGGGTGAGATGTTGATGGTAATGGTTCAGAAGATGATGGTTGAT